>WAAG01018857.1:0-229129 GCA_013390105.1 Tichodroma muraria | reverse complement strand
CGGGGCTGCGGGAGCAGGGCTGGGCTCGCTGTCCCGCTGCCTCCCGACCGTCTCCGGTGTCTTCACAGCCGGCGGCGGCCTTGGTGCCTCCCAGCACGTCCCGCTGCTCTCCGGTGACCCCGGCGGCCTCCTGGCGTGTCCTGTGATGTTTCCCACCATCTCCCACTGTCCCCTCCCAGTATTTCGCAGTGCCCCACCAGTACCTCCCCGAGTTCCCTTGTTGGTGTCTCCAGAACCTCTCGTTGCACTTCAGTGCTTCCCACTGTGTCTTGCTGTCCCACAGTTACTCCTAGAGCATCCCACTGAAGTCCCATCCCAGCATGCCCTGCTGCCTCCCAGTATGTACTGCTGTCTTTAGTTCACAGCAGTGTGTACAGATGCTTCCCACCACCACACTCCCAGTCCATCCTAGAACCCCCTATGACTGCTTCAGTGATTCCCAGTCCATCCTGCCTCTCAGTCCACCCCAGTTCTTCCTAATATGTCCTACTGGTCCTCCCAGTGTGCTCCAGTATGTTATATTATTCCCCCAGTGCCTCATAGTACATCCTACTGATCTCCAGTGATATTCCCCAAAGCTTCTCAGTTCACCTAAATGCTTAGTGTATGTCCTACTGCCTCCTCCTTGTGCATCCCACTATCTCCCAGTCCAACCCATTGCCTCCCAGTACGTCCTGCTGCTCCCTCTCACTGCCTCTCAGCCTATCCAGACAGCTCCTGGTCCTTGCTCCTGCCTGCAGGTGCCAGGACAGCTCCTGCACCCCCCAGCTCTGTTGATGCCTTGAGCTCGACCATGGCTCAGCATAGTCCAGAGGGCTGTGGTTCTTTCTGTCCTGACCAGCCCTGATTTTCTCTCCCAGGCCAATGACTTTATTCGAGCAAATGCCTGCAGCAAACTGACAGTCATCGCTGAGCAGATCCGGCACCTGCAGGAGCAGGCGCAGAAGGTGAGTGAGGGTGGGCAGAAGGCTCACTGCCTTGCCTGAGGAGATGAGCATCTGCTGCCACTGCTGGGCATTTGGGGAGAGCTGTGGCCTAGGTGTGAGTTGGGGTCAGGAGCTGAGCAGAGAAGATTCAATGGAAAAATAAGGTTTATTGTCTAGTGTCAGGGGGGATGGGAGAGGATTGATTTTGGTGCTTTCCTTGTGTCCTGAGAACACCAGGAAGGACTTTGAATAAAGTAGGGGAGCAAGGGGGGTGGTCCAAAACAGCTCGAGTGTCAGGACAGAGAGAGATGACTCTGGTTTTGGGACAGGTGATTTGTGTGTCCACTGTGCTCTTGGAAGGATCTGGTGAAGTGACAATGTGGTCCTAGCTGAATCTGAGGCCCTGGGAGAGATGAGCTCTTACCTGATGATAAGCTTGGCTTTCCCATTTATACTGGCTCATTTGCTGGAGCAGGTGGTCCCAGCAGCACACAGCAGGGCTAGGCTGTGCTCATCAATCCAGCCTTCACCCTTAGGGGTGAAATCTGGAGCCAGAGTGGGGAAGGATCTGCCAGTCACTGCAACTGGCCCACTGCCACTGAGGCCATTACGTCATGTAATCATTAACTAGTGGAGCTGGAGCAGTGGAGCAGTCAGGAGCTGGGGAGATGAATTGTCCTTTGTTTGCTGCCCCTTCCCTTGTGGGGCACAGCAGGAAGGCCCCAGTCCACCAGCTGTGTGCAGAGATGAGGAATAAGCCCAGCATGTGCTGGCATCAAGTGTAGAGGTGAATCTGGGGTGAGATGCAGAGGTATCTCCACCTCTGTGGAGAGGTTTTCTGAAGTCCTACTGATAGGGAAGAATTGGAAAAAGCTTTATCTCTTTGGAAAGCATCTCTTTCCTGTGTGCCAGGGAGATCAAGGTCTCATCACCCATAGGTCAAGTCATGTGTCTTGGGCTATGGCTGAGAGGCAATAGCATGTTGTCATTTTATTTCAAGTGTAAAGATGTTTTGTGTATTCCAGGTCTTGGATGAAGCTAACAGGGATGCTGATCTGAACCACGTGGCGTGCAACCTTGTGAAGAAGCCAGGAAATGTTTACTACCTGTACAGGCGGGAGAGTGGGCAGCGATACTTCTCCATCCTGTCTCCTAAGGTGGGTGGTTACAGCCCATAAAGAAGCAGGGAGGGGAAAAAGTCATGTTTCTGGTGCTTAGGAACATATGGAGCTCAGGCAAAACCACCAGCTTGATGAGGGCATTTGTTGGTCCCTACTCAGGTTTGGTGTTTGCCCTTGCTCTGGGTTAGTCTGCTGGGGCCAGAGCCATCTTATGGAGTTCTCTGGCTCTTGGTGGAGAATGGCAAGAAGCCCTCTGGAGCATGGACCTGAATTTTATCTTTTGGTACCTGCGGTTCTTTGTCTGTAAGTAAAGAACTGCCAAAGTGCCCTGAGCCTTTCCTGGCTGGTGTGGCTGTCTGGCAGGACAGTCTCTTCAGGTACTTCAGCCCAGGGACTGCAGCTGAGGGGATGGTCTTGGAGGTCTGCTTCCTCCAGACTACCCATTTTCTTACATGCAGGGTGAAGGCTTCAGGGCAAAGCTCTGGGCAGGTCAGGGAGATCTTGTGTCACAAGCCTTCCTGTGTCAGCAGTGCTGGAGCTTGGCCTGATCTTGGACTCGGGGTAGCTGGGCCTATTTTTAGTTTAGGAAATGGGATGGTCGTGTAGCTGGGGCTGCTTCGAAGGTGGTAAGGCTGAGGGGCAGCCCAGCCCAGCTCCAAGGGAAACTGAGCACTGATGGAATCTCTCTTTTCTCCACCAGGAATGGGGTACCACTCCCCATGAATTTCTTGGTGCCTATAAGCTCCAGCATGACATGTCCTGGACTCCGTTTGAGGACATAGAGAGACGAGATGCTGAAATAGCTGTCCTGGAGAAGCTGCTGAGCCGGCAGGCAGCACTGCCTCTGTTGCACGGAGCCCAACTTCCAGGCCCTGACCAAGTCACACAAGTGACCACACAGGACTCCCTGAGCAGAGTCCCTGAGTGAGGGGACACAGTGCCTGTACGCTGCCAAAGGCAAGGCAAGGCACGAGACCAAGAAACAAAAATGCTGATTGGCTTGTGCTTTAAGGAGACTAATTCTGCATTCAGTCTTACTGGATTTTCTAGTAATTGAATAATTTACTTCATTGACCTATGCCAAGCTGTAGCAAAGGTGGGTGATACCAGGACGTGTGAGTTCCAAGAGCGCTTGGAGCAAAAAGCAGACATGCTTGGGGCAGATGTGATAATGCTGTAAAATAATATCTCCTATCTGCCTGGCTCTGGTGTACCTCACTGTGAGTGCTTGTGTCAGGTAATGATCTCAGGGCTAGATTTTGCCCCTTATTAAAATGCACATATGTAGAGAGCTCTATGGTCTGGGAAGAGTGGTCCAAAGCCTGTGCAAAGGGTCTGTTGTGATTGTGATGAGTCTTCTGGTCTCTATCCTAGCTGGTCTGAATCCCTGAGCTAGGAACAAGGGATGACCTGAAGCTCTCTTCTCTGGAAAGAGCATCCTCAAAAGTGCCATGCAGGCTTCAGGTGCTCTTCAGATGATGTGCGTTTCACATACTCATGCATTCCCCCTTGGATTTGAGTGCATGAGCTGCCATGTAGAGACAGGATACTGGATGACTTTATGCCAGAGCAGTGGTGAGAGAAAAATAAATCAATCTTGATCTCACATGTACCACCAAGACAGGCCCTGTGTTCTTCCTGCTTGGCAAAAATACCTTTAGCTTTGCCAGGGAGATTTAGTGGCATGTGGAGTTGGTAGGACACATCCAGCATTTTTTTCCACCTAGGAAAACTAGGGAAAAGTAAAGATCGGAACTGCTGAGGAGATATCCTCTCTCTGACCAGTCACACAGGGCGTCTTCAGAAACTTTCCTGCTCTTCTGTGAGGAGCCAGAGTTGGAATTTATTGACAGAGAGGATGTCCAGGTTGGATCTTGGCATGTAACATCAGATCTGGTTGGGTCCTCCCATTACTTGCTCACTTTCCTACATGACAAGGTGATCTTATATGCTGCTCCAGGCATGTACACAATGGCCTTGCGACTTCCACGGGTGACATGGGAGGGTTGGGGACCACTTGTAGGAGCTGAATTCTGACCCTGGGATTTGGGCACGCTATGGATGGTGTTGGTGCTTCTTGGTGGAGCCCGACTGTGAGGACATCTGCAAAAAGGAGACCCTTGGGAACCAGCACTGTCACTGTGTTTTGCCATTGCTGGAGTTAGTCCCCCTTTGCAGCACACAGCCTGCCTCCAGTCTCTAGTGTCCCTCTGTCCTCATCCCAAGGCACATCCAGTTGCCTTGGGAGATGCTGGCAGTGACAGTTCCTCATGGAAAGAGCTGTTTCCTGCTGGCATTACAGAGGATTGGGAGGTTTGGGGCAGTTCCCTAGCAGTCCAGGATTTATTTTGTCCCAGATTTTCTTCTCCCAGCTCTGTCCAGTGCAGTAGTTCACCTGCATCCCAGCATGGCTGAGCCTCTGGCAGAAACCTGCTCCTTGGATTCGGTTTTGGACATTTTTCTCAATGTCTTTCCTCACTTGGAAGCACAAGGGCATATTAACAGCAATTTATTATTCCTTATCAGGTCACAGGTGCCTAATTTGACAGGGTTTTTCTCTGTTTGTTTCATCGCCTTGGGTCTGATTTTACTGCATGCTATTAAATCTTAACTTGGAAGGGATAAAGTTAATTACTGCATAGGCTTTGTGTGGTGCTAATTATAGCAACATCAGATCTTCAGGTGTGTTGATTTATGCTCCTCTGGGAAGTGGGGATTCCTGCCCTGGTTTTATCTGTTTCCATCATTGATATCTGTACCATGGCACGCACAAGAGGATTGGAGGGTGGTGGTTGTGGACCTCTGTAGCCTTTGGTGGGATGTCACTTGTGTCCAGCAAACACCCCTGGCTCTCCATACCCCACAACTCACCGGTGTTCTGCAGTTCCTCTAGGCACTGCCAAGTCCTTCTCTTGGATTTGCCTGCCCCCAAAAAGGAAAACCAGTATGGCTGTGTATGAAAACACAAAGGAGGTCTTAAGAGACAGGACACGGAGGTGATGAGCTCATAGTCATGCTCAGTGTTCTTGGCACCGTGGGAAGTGGGGAATGAGGCTGCTGCTGCAGGGAGGGGTTGATGGAGAGGGGGAACTATTCCCCCAAAATTGCTAATGCACTGTTGGGATCTAATTAAAGTCGAAGAACTGAGGCATCACCAGAAATACTGGAAGGTGCTTTAGAGCCAAAGCAACACATAATCTGGAACATGGACAGGGATGAAGCTGGTGGCAGGAGGATGAGGTGGAGCCTCCTGTGATGCTTGCAGCGAGGATGAGTTTCTTGGAGAAACGATGAGATGGTGCCCTGTCGGAGACTCCAGGGTCTCTCCAGGTTCGTGATCTCATCCACTCGGCTCAGCCTTTACCCAGCTGCTGCCTTTGTCCTTGACAGGGCAGAGATTTCATCCAAAATCAGCTGGAAGAGACCGTGAGACACTGACATCCATTCATGATTTCATCTTGAAAATTCTTTTGAAAATATTCCTCTTCTTTTGGTGTTTTGTGAATGCTCAGGGCAGCATTGAGCATATTCAGAAGGCAACAGCTCTTTCCAAAATCCCCAGGGATGGCCAATATTTGCAGAAGGTGCAAATGTGCTTCTGACACCATTACATTGTGCAGAGTGGGTTTTGTTCTGTCTTTTGCCATGCAGATGAACCAAGGCTCATTTAAGAGGCCCAACAAAGATGCTCTGAGGGTTTGACCCATTCCAGGTGCTCCCCAGAGCCAGTGTTTGGTGACTTGAGGCTGCTGGCACTGATACTTGCAGCTCTTTCCAGCTTTTAAAATTTGAATAACTCTGGACTTTTCTGTTTCAGGCCAGGTTTTTGCTTTGCTTCTCAGAGTGGCCGTGCCTGGAGACTTTCTTCCTGGCCTCTTGCTCCTGAAGGATGGGTGGGGTTAGGGGGATTTAACCCACCATAAGTGCCCACTGCTCTGGGGTGTCGTCTCCCAGCCAGGAGGATTGTCCCAGCAGGAGGAACTGTGCGCATTTGGCCTTCTTATTTCAGCTTCAGGTCCAGGGAGAAAAGTTTTAAAAAAAAGAAAAGAAAAGAAAAGAAAAGAAAAGAGAAAACCTAGAGGGAGTTTGGGCGCTGCCTCAGGCGAGCCCCACGTCGGGCAGGCCGTGCCCGCGCGCGCCCCCTGCCGGTCCACGCGACGAGCTGCGGCGCGTGGTCGGCAGGGGGCGCTGTAGCCGGCACGCCCCTCGCCGGCACGCTGCGCGGTGACGTCAATCGTCTGCCCCTGTGCCTGCGCCGAGGAGACCCCGCAGTGAGCTGCCAACGCCCGGCGGAGCGTCCGAGGTGAGAGTGGGGGGGGGCGGGGGGCGGAGACGGGACCGGGACCCCCGGCCGAGCACCGGGACCCCCGGGACCACCGACTGGCCCCGATCCTCGCCCTGCACCCACCGGCACACCCCCGGCCTTCGCCTCGGCAGGAGCGCCCGCTGTGCGGGAGCCGCCCTGTCGGGCCCGCTGTGTGTGCGGGGCCTCCCCGGCATTCGCCTGCCGGGGGCAAGGGCAGCCTCCTCCCGGCGGGTCCCAGTGGCTGCTGGCGGGCGCTTCCTTTGTGGGGCTGGTCTGGTGAGACGGTGGGCATGGCCGCCGTTCTCCTCCCCACCCTTCCCCCTCCCTCCGGGCGGCGGGCGGCCGGGCTGGACCCTCGGAGCGGCGCAGGAAGCGTTCCCGCGGCCATGGCGGGGCCCGGCCGCACTTCCTTGGCCCTGCCCGGCCCAGCCCCGCCCGGTCCGGCCCGGCCCCAGCCGCGGCCCTCCGCGCTCGGGCTGCGCCCGGGCTGTGGGAGAAGCCCCGAGGGGCTGCGGGCTGGGCTGGATATGCTGTGCCACAGGAGCCCTGAACCGCAGCGGGGTGCGGGAATGGCGAGGGGTTGAGCTCCGGCTCTGTGCCCCGCACAGGCATTTCTCAGTGGAGGAGTCGCAGACTCTTCTGGGCATCTGCCCCACGAGCTGCAAGGCTGTGGGTTACCCAGAGCTGTCCCACAGCTCTCGTTACAGCGTGATGCCACCGGCTGTAGCTGGGGCAGGAGCTAGCACTGCTTCGAGGATTGGTGTTGACGGGTGTTTCTCATTCTCCTTGGAAATATCATAAGAACGTGTATACTGCAACAGGTCTGTGTTTTAAAGGTCTGTTTTAGTGATCTGGACTTCAGATATCTGTGTATCTGTTGTGTATCTGTAAGTAGAAAGAACTTGCAGCTGGCGACAGCAGTAGGGGACAGTCACAGAGTCAGGTAGCTGTGAACATAGCAGCCAACATTGGAAATCTGTGCTAAACAAAGAATGGACAGGATTCCTGGTGTCCTTTCTGTGTGGATGCTGTGGCCAGGGAAGACAGAGCTCCCCTATTGACAGCAGCATGAGGAAGACAGACTCTGGCGAGGAGGCCATGTTAGATGGCAACTGGGTGATCAGAAGTGGTTTGGTCTGCCCATCTGTGATTGTCTTTGTCTCATATTCATCTGTGCATCTCTCCCAGAGAAGGAGGTTGTGGGCTGTTCAAAGTATTGAGTTGCAGTGCCCCAAACACATTTTTTTTTTTTTTTTCTGTAAGGGGCATTTAAAGCCTGGGTCAAGCTCTTTGTGTTGCTGATTGGGAAAATTCAGTAAAGCATTACAGCTTATCTTTTTCGGTAAGCAAATTATATTCAGCTGGCTGCATGTGGGGAAGCTGTTGTAAACTTCCCTTCTGTTGTAAACTTCTGCTTTGTAAACTCTTGTTGTCAGTGTTAAGGTTCTGAGGAAGGTAGTATAGGTAAGTGTATATTTGAGTCAGGTCTTAGACATGCATGTAAGGTTTGAATCAGTATATTGCTGACTGTAAAAATGTTTTGGTGTTTAAACTGTTCTTGTTTATGCTTCAGTAACAAAAAAAAAGGATTTTTAAGTTTTGGCAAGGAATAAAAAAATTACTGTGGTGCAAGATAAAACATGTTTTCACTTTGGTAACCTAGGCAGAAATTTTAATCACTGGATTTGCATACTTTGAACTTGGTTATTCATGACCTCCAACTGATGCTGTGAATTCATTAAGTGCTCTCTCTGCTTTATGGTTGGTTGTATTGCCTGAAACTGATGACTGGGCTGGGGAGTTCATGATGTTTTTACTTTTTAAATAGAAAAGCTCTGGAAACTCTAGAGTGTGAAGTACCTAAAATGGAAACTGTAGTTCTGCTAAAAACCAACAGTAAACAGAAATGGAGCCCCTGTGAAACTCCCAGGGATTTCTCTTACAAGTGTGCAGTGGGCTTTCCTTACTGTAAACCATGTGTGAGGCTGATGGAAAGTGCAGCATGAAGCTGGTCACTAATCTTGATGTAAAGTTTCTTTTTGGTTAAAATGCAGCTGTAGTACTAAAATAATTTCCCAGGTCTTATAAGCATAGATAGCTGGACCTTTCAATTAAAACCTTTTCAGCAGCTCTCTTGTTGCCGTGGTGGGTTGGTGTGGCTGGGTTCCAGCTCTGCTGCTAGCTCCAGAAGACTTGGACAATAAATGAACATGCACTACAGCTGAGGTGTGTGCAACATGTTGCAGGTGAGGTGTGTGTAATCTGCTTGATGCCTGTGTGTGTGCTCACAGCTTTTGAAAGTTGTTTGTGGGCTGTGTGTTTTATCCTGCTCATGCCTCTGCCTGCCCTTTGTGGTCAGCTGAGCTTTCCTGCTGTCCTTTGACTCCATCATGAATTTATGATACGAGTTTCTAGAGCAGGAGACAGGAGGAATTGTAGGGGGTGTAGTTATCCTTCCCCTTTTGGAAAAAATTCTTTCCTGAGGAAAGAACGACATCTTTTTTGTTTTAGAAGATGGAGCTGCTGTCAAATCAAACGGAAGTGAAATTGGTTTCAGGTGCTTCAGGTAGCAAGATGTTCTCTTTAACCACTTAGTCTTCTTCCTTGGCTCCTTTCACTCCCTTACCTTAAATGCAGGTGAAAGCACCCTATTTTCAGTAGTTAATACATGACAAAACAACTTATTGACCAGATAAGCTTTTATTCAGAGTTTTAGAAGAAATTTAAAGTATCTTTGTGTTTCTGTAGCCTGTCACCATTTAATTAGCTGGCTTCCACCAAACCCTGCACTTTATTATGGTTTTATAGTATACAGGCTAAGGGTATATCCTTCAGGAAGGCCTGCCATTAGGAATGGTGGGTAAAGAAAGCCTTTTCTCCAGAGTTTCTGCAAGGGCAGAAACTTCTGTGCTGCCTGGCACAAAAGTTCTCCCTCCCTGAGGATGTCTGGCCATCCCAACATAGCGGTCAGCTGCCTCTTGCAGCCCATGATGTGTATGTCAATACCTGAGGTGAGTGACAGGAATGGCATTAAGGCAGGTTTTTTTACCTGGCCCTGGGTGTGCAGGAAACTGCAAACAGTTAGAGCAAGAAGCGAAGTTTGTGTAATTAATCTTTGTAATTAATCTTTGTAATTTTCCCTTGCAGTTTCGGAGAATGACTCTGACTTAGAAGTGTAAAACTTCAAAATACTAATTGGCCTGTTTACAATAGAGCAGCTGTTCTTTCCTTGAGATGTGTTGATTTTTCTTCTAAACAAATGATATTTTATAAAGAGGAAACAAAGAATTTGTTTTCAAAAGCTTTTAAAAACTGTTTTTCTGTTTTAAGATCTTGTGCTGCCAATTCACCCCATTACTTTAGAGTGTTCTGGCATAATTCCTACCAGGAGAGTTGATCCATGCACTATTTTCTTGTCTGATGAAAAACCAATACAGAACCTTTTTTAATAAAGTAACATGGGGGCTTCCTTGGGGCCTTTGTCTGGAGAGGGTGTGTAGGTCATTTTTGCCAAGTTATCCATGCCTATGATCAGATTGCATGGGATCAGCATGTGTTTTCCAGCATAGACCAAACTCTGGCAGGTGAAGGTTTTCACCAAGCTGATGTGGTGTTAGAGCTAGCCTTAGGCTGCTGTGGATTGGGACCAATAGAGACCCTGGGGGAGCCGCAGAGGATTGCTGTGGCATGTGGTGCTAGACTTGCAGCAGTAGCTGGGACTGCCAGAATTGTCTTGCTTTGGAACAAGCTGGTTTGAATTGCTCAGCTCTTCGCAAGTTGAAGGATGCTGTGCTGTGTTTCCGGCCAATGATGGGTGTTCTGGTTGGGGAAATAATGACAAAAATGCTCCTGCAGCTTTGGATGCAAGTGAGGGAAGCCTCTGCCACTCCATGAGCTGGATCACTGCGCGCACCAAAGAGCGGCTGGGGAGCAGCTGAATGCACAGGGACTTGTGTGGGGCCTGGATCTGGCAGCATCACTTGTTCAAGCAATTACCTTGAGTTCAGTGGTACTTCAGGGTTTAGTGTATGTGAAGTGTTGCTGAGTCTCCCATGTCCTGAAGTGCTGTCACTTCTTTGTGAGCCTCTTGTGCATCTGCCAGTGGCTGAATAACTGCCAGTTGCCCAGCAGTCTCTTGGTCCCAAGGAGGGGGCTGCTGGAGCTCATCTTGGGCCAGGCCAAGTGGGGTGGTTCCAGCTGCTCTGGTTCCTTCTGCTGGTTAGGTGAATGGTAACTCCCCTGCTGCTGCCATGGTGTTGGTGTGCCTTCCAGCTACTTTATTTTAACAGCGATCCAGGATAGCTCAGTATCTGGGAAAAGTTGCTTTTGCAGTATTTTTTAACCAGGCTTTATCTTTGGAGTCTTCAAACAACATGTTGGTGTGCAGCCTGAGCTATTCCCCCTGAACACAGCACATCTTCCTGGGCACTTTCTGGTTGTGTGGATGGAACACCTGCAGCTGTCCTCTTCCCTGAGCATAACTGGAGTGAACAGGATCTACTGCAGTGTGCAAGGCAGGGTGCTTCTCATGGAAGAAAAACATGCCTCAAAATAGAGGAGCTTCTGCCAGTGTCTTTTCTACCACTGTTGAATGTAGCTGACCATAGGAAAGTGGGGAGAATCATCAGGGCCTTGTGGGCCTTGGTTGGATGCTGTGTCCAAATAAGAGTGTAGGTATAGCTTGTATTTTTAAATATTATCAGTATGCAACTAAGCTAGTGAAAATAAGGGTCTTTAAGTGGTAGTAAAGTATTGAACAGGATTTTATTGCATTGTTCAGGAAAACAGCCTCCTGTAGAGTATGAAAGTGAAGAGTAGTAAAATTAAAATGCCTTTGACAGAAAAGGACTTAATTTAACCCCACACATTTCCTAGGGCTTAATCTGGGGCAGGTTTTTCCAGTGCTGATGCTACTTTTGACAGTGTAACCTTAACCCGAGTGATAATGGGAAAGTTGTGACTTTTTTCTGTGGAGTTGGTGGTCAGGTGAAGGTGGTTGGTTGGAGCCTTGAAGAGGGATAGTGGGCAATGCCTGTGGTAAAGCAGGTGTAGGCACAGCTGCACCACAGTGTAACTGGTGTGGCAGCAGAGCCCGCTGAGTCACACTATCTAGCTGGTCAACTTTCTGGTTTTGAATTTAGGGTTAAAATGGGATGACATGTTTTTCCCCTTCTAGTTTTGAAATTGCAAAACTTGGAATGTGTGTTATGGTGCTGCTGGTACTTTGGGCTCAAGCTACTAAAATTCCCCTGCTGAACTGTCTTCACTTCCTCTCTTGTGTGTGTATGTACCAGGTGGTTGTGAGGAGTCTTTAGGAAGATGTGCAAAGTAGCTCTCAAAATCCTACAGAATTAGAAAAAGAAAATTGCATTAAGAATAGAAAATATCAGTTGACCTCAAATAGTAGGGTCCCTTCCAATTCAGCATATTCTATTCTGTGATAGCTCTATGGTAGTTGCATTTTGAGAAGAGATCTCTTACTGCTTCTTTGGCAGTACATAGTAACTCGTCCAGAAATGGGAGCCTCAAGCCTGCAGAGGTGCTGGGATATACAGGCTCTGTTGAGTGGCAGATTAAGGGATGCTTGAGGACCTCAGACACATGCTTTATCTCCCAACAGGGATTCCCATAATGATAGCCAACTTTGTGGGTTTCAAGAACAACAGGAGCCTACAAGCTAAATCAGGGCTGTCATGATATTGATCCAGCTCTGTTGGTGATGGTGATCCTGTGGCTCTTCCCACTGCTCGTTTTTGTGTGCCTACCCACAAATTTCTCATGCTAACGTCCAGCACCGGGTTGAGACTGTTGGTGTGAGCAGGCACGTGGGATGGAGCCCAGCAGTATGCTCTGCTGCTGTCAGTCTCTTCAACCTCAGATAAAAACCCACCCACTGCAGATCCAGGTCTTTACCTGAATTCTTGTGTTTATCTTGATGCAGATTCTAGTGCAATTGAGCTTTTGTGGCTCTGTCTTATAATTAGACACACTTATAAAGTGAACAGCAACACTGGTTTTTGGAGACAGAATTTGTACTCCACAGGGAGAACTGGTAGTATTTAAAGGATTATGAATGATCTGTTAGTGATGGTTAACCCCAAAACAATGCTTAAAGCAGGGTATCCTTTTCAAGTTCCTGAACTGATGGAGTACAAGATTGTGTCTCAAGTCTATCACTTGGTGCTTTTGCAGATTTTAGCTTGGACTTCATGATTTGCCTTGCTCTAGAGGATTGTAATTCCAATGCTGTGCTGGTTTGTACGTCAACAACCAGTTTAAGCCTCACATTATAAACTAAAGATCCAGGCCATAAGCTTGACTTGGAGCCTCTGGGAACAAGTGTGTTTGTGTATAGAGCTTAAAGTGTCTTCAGCAGCCTAAGCTGTGGGCAGGATGGGCAGTTGAGCTTGGGCACCAGGTGGTTTAGAACCTACTTTATTCTTTTACATGTCATTTACCACCTTACTAGCATAGAAGTAGCAGATGTGTTTAGTTCTGGGGTGAGATCTTCATGAAGAAGATGATTCCTATCGAGGTGGAATGGGGGCTTTTGGCTGGAGAGTTATCATAGTGTATATAGATTCTCCTGCTGCATTTGTGCAGAGGAGAATTCTGGCTGTGGTGATACTACTCTTAAAAACAGTTTTACCTTCAGAATGACAAACTGGCGCAGGAGTTTAGCTCTTAATCAGAGAGTGGCTTCTGTTTGTGTTTTGCATCACAGGTTTGTGACTGTACCAAGAGGTCCAAGGTCTTCTCCCTGTGCAGTTGGCAGCTGAGCTCATGTGGTCCCTTTGTTAGTGGCTTGGGATCTCAGGAGAGAAAAAGTGTGTTGTACGTGGTGACCTTCGTCATGTAGTGTTTGTAATACAGGCAGAGAGTACCTCCTCCATGCAATGCCCGCAGGCATCTCTGGCGAGGCAAATGGGCTTGTACAGCCAAACACCTCTCCTTGGTGCCCGTGTGACTGGAGAGATTTGTCACTTTGAAAACTGTAGTAGGGCTAGAACAGGTGGCTGAGGGCAAGTACCTTGAAACAGATGGGATTAATTTGGGAAGAAATTATCAAGTACAAAGGAAGACTTTATTTAGAACTGTGTGGTTTTATGGGATATGAAGTGGAAGTACCATGAAAGGGCAAAAGTAGTTACCTTAGATCATGAGTAAAATCCTGTGAATATTATTCCTTTCAGTGAGGACTCCTGAGTGCTTTGTGCTGGATGAATAAACTCTTAACTGTAAAATGACATTGGATGGGAAAAAAAATAAAGTCTTAGTTTTCAGAAATGGCTGTTTGTTTTCTTGGAATGTGGAGCAGGTGCCCAGACAGGATCTGGAAGCTGTGATGGACTGGTTAAGGTTCAGCTCGTAAGCTAATGGTGTATCCCAGAGAGCACCACAAATAGGTTCTTGGTTGGCAGTACCTTGCAGTGAGCCAAGATAGCCCGTCCTGGTGATGAAATGGCTGCACTTTCAGTCCTGCCTGATAGAGGAAGTGATGGTGCTGCTGAGGCAGGAAGCGAGTTCAGACCCGCAGACAGATCTGACAGCACAGTTTCCTTTGGCTGGGACAATGTACACGTTTTAACCTGAAAATGAACTTCTTTAGCTTAAAAGTTAGAGAAATTTTAACAAGCTTGAAGGCTTGTGGTTTCTCCTTCAGATTGCATGTACAGCAAGAGTGAAAGTGAGAACGTTGAGATTTCTATCTCTGGGTGTAGTAGGGATCACTGATTGTGTACAAAACCCCACAAAATCTCACTTAATTCACTAGTTAGTAGTGCACATAGGTATTGGGACAGATTGCAGCTACTCTTAAGTTACAGAAAGTTTGTGAAAACAAAGTGCTTCCATAGTACCACCACGTTTCATATGCATGCCTTGCTTTTAGGATGGGAAAGCCAGACTTGCACAGGAGATGCAAGTGTGTTTGGGATGGTATGGCTTGTGCTTAGTCAATGAGAACCTGCCGTAGTTACTGAGAATTTCTTCAGTCTCTTGTGATTGGTCAGTGTCATGGTGCTTGAACAGGCCTGTGTGGCCAAAGTGCATCACTCCAGAATTTCCTTTGCACCAGGATTACTGAGTTCCAGAATGTCCCACTGGAGACTTCAGTTCCTTGTTTGTTGTATTACTCGCGTCTCTGTTAACGCTTCTGGAATTAATCCTAAGTGCAGATCAGCTGTCTTCCACAAAAATATAATTGAGCGTTAAAACAAAATTCTCTAAAATGGGCCTATGAATTTTACAGAGTTTACATGGCTGTGTAATCCACAGTTTCCAGATGCCAGATTCCAGTTCTCTAGGACAGTGTTGAGTTCTCTGAAATCCTGCTGTTGTGATCACACGCTGAGCAAGTTAAAATCCTTCAAGGGTCGCAAGTATCGTTAGTTAACATGTATTTTACTGAATTGCTGAAGTTTTTGGTTACACTACAGAGAGGCTTGAGAGATCAAATCAGTGCAATGCTCTGTTTCTTTTTTTTTGTCATTTTTATTTATGTTTTTAAGAAGTCTTCAGAACTCCTTGAACAGAACTAAGTCATACTGACCTGCATTGCATTCCCAGTCTCTATCAGCTCTCCTGTCTGGGCTTGGCCAGATGGCTCACAATTACATGGCTCAAAATCCACTCACTGCACTCAGGCTGGGATGACTTCAGTGCTTTCCAGTGTTTCAATTCCCTCAGATATTTAAAACTGCTTGGAGTGCTCTCTCTCGGGTGTTACACATACAGACTTACTTCTGTTAGGTGGTGACTTCTAGGGGGAAACAAGCCCAAAGCCTCTGTAAACTTCTGTGTTTCTATTTCCCTTGTCACTGCACTCTGGGAATGAGTTATTCTGTCGTTAATCTCAAATTGGATTAAATTACTTTTAAGCCTGTTAAAAAGACTACAGTATAATATTGGCTTTTGCATTTATGTATTAGCTCTTACATGTTGATATTGATCATAAGTACTTGAATATAGTATAACGTGTAACTATTTAGCTGTTCATTAGTATAACATAATTGATCTGTTTAAGTAAATGCTATATAGCTTATAGAAATAGTAGTGTGATAAATGTATTGTACCATAGGCCTTAGGAAAACACTAGATGTTAAGATGCTTCTATGTAACCAAACAATTGGTGCAAAGCAATTGTGTTATTTCCTCCACATCTGCTGACTGACCTTTCCAAGTGATAAAATAACCATGACACAAACCAGAGCACCAGAGAATAGTTAGGGAATAATGTGTCAAACTCAAGGAGAACATGTTAAATCCTTATCAAAGGATGCAAAACAACAAGATAAAAACAAGAAGAAATAAAATGTATTAACGTGGTTCACAAGATGTCATGTAGATAAGTCAGAATGTAAAGAAACCAAACAAAAAAGTTCCTAAAACATCAAAAGCTCACAAGAGTGTTTGAATAATATATGAAATACATAAATATGCATGTACCTCAGTAATGTAACAGTATATAGATAATACTGTCTGAATTTACTAGTGTGTTTTCAGGCCAATAGCCAGAAACACCCCAGCACTGGACATTGTCCTTTTTTATCCCTTATTAAACTTTAAAAAATTCTAAAGCATGAACTTAATTTTTCACAAACCACAAATCTGTGATGTATGTATCCTTAAAGCTGTTCCTATGGAAGAGGAGGTCCCAGAATAGTGAATCAAAGCTCCTTAGAAATGAGCTTGTTTTCAGCTGTGATCTGTGGACTTCTAAGAAATGCAAAATATGAAGTAGCTCATCCAGCTAATCTAGAAGGCCTACTAATCCAAGGAAAATAATTTATTCAATAACTCCACTTTGCCACTGCTATGACTTTGAGACCTATGCTGAACGCTCTAAATCTGTTTAAAACTTGCACCATCTTATTCCAGTATTTAAACATAAAGTTACACATCCATTAAAAAAAAGTGAGGGATCTCTTTACCCAAGAGATGTGCTCAAATTTGTTTTGTTCCTTTTAATGTATAATCTTGAAATGTCAAACTGTGGCAGGGGGAATCACAGTCGAACAACTTGTGTGACAGCAGTGGTACTTGCTTGTTTCATAGAGAACTTCCAGTGGTCTGGTTCAGTTGTTTTCATGGTAAATGCTGTTAATTTTGTGTTTTAGAAAGGAGGGGGGGGAAAAAAAAAAAAAAAGAAACAATCCTGCCCGGGCTTTTCCAGACCCCTGTTGTGCCATTCGGATTCTGCTTTAGGCTCCAGAGCAAGGCTCTGGGTTATTTGCTCTTTGTTTTGTTCTCACTGCCAGAAAACTGAAAGGATCGGGTCATCTGGTAGAAAAAGGTGGTGTGTGCTGCCTGGCCCAGTGGCGTGTGTGTTTGAGTCGTTGATGTGCACCACGCCCGTGCTTTGCTTCAGGAGGGAACTGGAGGTGCAGAGGTAATGAGCAGTGCTCTTGTGGATGCTCTCGATGTGCAGTGCTGGTGTTCTCTGCAAGAGGAACTGTGTGGATAGGGCTGATAGCTCAGTGCCTGAGTCGGAGCTGTGGCAGGCATAATGTGAGCTGTGTGCAAGGTGTTTGTGTGCAGCTGGTGCTGTGTCAGCCCCGGTCTCTGACCTGAGCCCTTGCCAGAGAACAGCAGCTTCTCTCCCAGTGCCAGCGTGGGGACTTGGCTGTGTCCAAGGACAGGGAAGAAAGGAAGGTTTGCAGCACACTCTGTGACCTGAGAGACTTTCTAGTACCGTGGCTTGCTTGGTGCTCCCTGGAGTAAAGAGCTTTAAAGAGTAATACTAAATTTTTTTCTTTTTACTTTTTTCTTTTTACCATGTTTTTTCTTTTTACCAAGGTGTATGTGAGGTTTTCTGATAATACACAAAATTTGGGTTTATAGAGAGACGTGGATTGGTCTGTTGCAGCCAGCACAGGGAATGCTTCAGAACCACGGTTTTATCTCTAGTGTGCTTTCTGGGCTCTGAACAACAGGTGGTCTGAAGCAGACGTGTAACCTGCAAATTACAGGTAAACAAGGAAATGTAAATAATTGGGGAAGCGGGTAAAGGAGGGAGGTAGAACAGGAAGGGAGGATTACAGCATGGAGGAGTTCTGGTCTGCCCAGGGGAGAACTGGGTGGAAAGAGTGCTTCTCTAAAGGGTTGACTCTTAAGTGTTGTTACGTGAGAGGGATGTTCCTTCACTTGTGCCAGCCCTGGGGTGAGCGGGGACAGTTGGAGCAGGGATTCCAGGGATTGGCTGGGCAGTGTAAAAAATTTGAGTGGAAATTGGAAAAACGTATGAGAAGTGACTGGGAAACCCAGCGTGGAGATCTGTTTAGTACTTCATTTACTAACTCTGAGAGGAATTCCTGGAGGCAGCAGCTTACCTGCACTGAGCAGTGGCAGAGCTGAATGCTTTGGGCTTTGCTCAGGCCAAAAGGCAGATGGTAGAATTGTCTTGCCCGTGTGAGCAGGGCATACTGGTGACTGTGGCTGGGGTTACCTGGAATGCACTTGGGTTCATTTGCTCTGCCTGAGTTTTGGTGTGTTTTCCTTTTGAAATCACCTTAATGAGTGGCTTATCCCTTTGCACCTTTGCTCTGAGCATGAATACTTTCTTAATATGGCCAGACCTGTGCTGATCCACTGCCTGCTTTCTGTCTGGTTGCTTTTTTTTTTTTTTTTGGTTCTGAAATGGGACTTTCTCTGGGATCAATCAGTGCTGACAGCATGGCAAGGCAGAGCTGTGGGAGAACTTTGCAACTGAGGCACTATTGAATAATAATACTTAGATATAAACAGTTGAACTGGCCTGAACACAGAAGATGTCTTTTGAAATGTAGATATTTGCTTTGTCCTTCTGAGTAAATATGTGTTTGCTTCAGGGCCAAATTGCAGGGCTTTTTGTTGTATTAATGAAGGGCCTGTTGATACGTCTGCACAGTGCAGTCTGCTGGGAAACTGAGATCTGCATAAATCAATACATCCTATTGATATTGAAATGGGGCACCAAGTAGGGGACTGGTGGCAACACCTGATGCTTACACACATCATTCATTGTCTCTGTGCTGGCTGAAAGAAAATTTATAGATGAGGCTGGCAGTGTGAATGCCTGGTGTACCAGGTGCTGGCTGATGGCCTGCTCTGAGAATCTTTGCTGCTGTTTCCTAAATCTGCTTGTGGGTTTGTCCGGGTCTTGTGGGAATGGTGGTGACTAGCATTCCTATACGAGTACTGTTCTTAGGAACTTTTGAGGATGTTTATTATGAAGGTAGCTGTCTTTCTTGAAATCTTAGAGCATCCCTGCAGTATCTGAAGAAGAGCTGGGGGTGGTTTCTTTTGAGTCCCTAGCAATTTCCTTTCCTTGCAAGCATGGTGGTGTGATATACAGTATCAAATTATGTTGCTGGCTGTGACTAAGGCCTCAACAATCTGGATTTGTACTTTATTTACATTAGTGTAAGAAATGAAATCCCCAGGAAGTGATCAAGCACATCGTTCAGGAGGGATTGATTCAGATTTTTTAATGCAGTTACCCTGACCTGCAGTTACCCAGACCTGAGAGCCATGGCAGCATCCTTGCTTGGCTAAAGCTTTGCTATTCCTATGATGGCAGATTTGCTGCTTGCAGCACCCCCTGCCCTGTGTCAGGACTTTGCAAAGACTTTGCAGCATGCCTTTGTTGCTGTAAATAAAAGTATTTCGGATGATACCATGCTGACAGTCGATGAGAGCTTTGCCACTAATTTCCTGGGGTCAGGATTTCACACATTGATGTGAAGGCATGACCAGAGGCCTGGTACACCTCTAATTAAAGTAATACACAAATGAAGGACAGCTGTGCGACATTGGAGATAGCCAGCGAGTTTTTGGAGGAAATACTGGTGATGCATACTGGTTTAGTTCACGTACTAAAGTTTTTGCTGAGAATAGTGTTGGAGTAGCTGTGTGCATTTGGATTTTGTGATGTCTGAAGAATAATCCTCTTGGGATCTGAATGCTCTGCTGAACTCTCAGTGCTGTTAACACTTCACTGTGGGCATAAGGGTGCTTGTTAACTAGCAACTTTAACCAGAAAATTGTAAAATGGTTCTTGGGTCTTAAAAAAGTTAGGGAAAGAAGAAAATAATCGTGATTTTTTTCTGTCTGTACATGTTCATTTCTATTCCGTAAACACTTCTGGTGTGTCTCGTGCTGAGCTGCTCTCCAGAGGGAGCTCTCTGGGAGACAGGTGGGTTCCTGAGTAGCTCTCAAGACCAGAGCTTACACTGCAGCTTTCAGTGCATCTGAGGCTAGATGCTTCCATGCATAAAAAATTGACTCTGGAGAAGCCCAGAGATGATTTTACCCACTTCTAGGTAACTAGGCAAAAATTCCTTTGCTTGTGAATGTGAGCAGCTTTGTGTGTGGTGGAGGAAAAGGACCTACCAGCTCATTTAGGAATGTCATATTTTCATATCTCACATGTGCTGTTAGTGGTTTGGGCTCCAGTCAAAGGTGATGTGCATGACTGACTAGTGTATATGGGAAACATCTAAATATATGTATCTTTTGTTTTTTCTTCTAGGTTCTCTTTGGAGTTGATTAGTAGATTTCAGCTATGCAGACGATCAAGTGTGTAGTAGTGGGTGATGGTGCTGTTGGTAAAACCTGTCTCTTAATTTCTTATACAACAAATAAATTCCCATCGGAATACGTACCAACGGTAAGTGGGAGATGGCTCCAGTTGTTCTTTGGGCATGATTGGGCTGGGTAGCATGAGTTCATTTGAACTAACCTTGATGGCATGCATGCCCTAATACTTGTTCATAGCCTCCTTTCCTCTTGGAGACTGACTAATACAACGTGGAAAAATGACAGTCTGATACCCTGTTGCTGCCTTCCTTATCACCTGCTAGTGCTGGTCAGTTCACCTGTATTTGGTTAGTTCTTGCAACTTGACTGCTCTGCAGAATCTGTTTCCTTTGTGGATGGATTCTGTGAATGAGAGAAGCAGTGTGAGCAACTGCAGACCAGAGGAGAACAAGCAGTAGTAGCACCTGCTCTCCCAGTTGTGCTCTCACTTCCTGCTACATCTTTGTTTTTAGGGAAGGGAGTATTTCATGTTGCTAGAATAGTCAGTGATTACAGTTAAATTTTCTGAGGCTCATTTTTTTTCAACTCTGGAAGATCCAGAGGTGTAGTAAACTATGGGGGGTGACTGGTCAACTTCAGCTAAGTATGAGGCTTGTGTTTGGATGCAGTCATGTTCTTTTGTTCTTAAAAATATATGTGTAGTTCTCAACTATGTTGAAGTACTCTTTTTGAGTTTCACAGGCTCAGTTTTCTGAAACACTGAATCCCTTGACTTATCCAAAGTTCAAATTGAGGGCAGTTTGCCTGCCTGTGAGGTATGTGCACAGTCTTCCTGTTAGAAAAGTGCTTTTCTGCTTAATATTGCATATGCAAGATCAGTGTACTGCCACTGAGGTGGATCAGTTTTTAGTAAGGTTGGTGCAAGAGACAGCTGGATGCTCTTTTTACTAATTTTCTCTGTTATGAACCTGAAAAAGCCATCTTCTATTAATATACAAGTTAAAGAGTTTATCTATGTATCCCAAACAAATTTGGACCTGGAAATGCATCACAGAGAACATCTGGCAGTGAAAGGGTTGGTAGTATTCTCTGTGTTACAAAGTAATTCAGAAGACCAGGTAGCTCCTCTGAGATGCCAGGTACTTCTGCCTGATAGCTCTTTTGGAATAGGACTTTACAAAAATGTCCTCTCTTTGTGGGAAAGAAGTTGCAGTAAACATCATCACATCTTTTTGAGATACTGGCTTTGTATGCTGTCCAGAATTTTTCAACTTGCCAAATACGAGGTTTGTCCTGGGTACTTCCGTAAAATAGAATTTTTTTTTTTTTTTAGCTGTAGATCAGGACCTAAAGGTGAAAGGACTCCCAAACCTCATAGGGTTCAGGGTAGATAGAGTGGCCACTTGTTGGGAACAAACTGTTGGGATTGTGCTGTAAGCACAGAGACCCGGGATCAGCCTCTCTCTCATGGGCTCTGTTATGGACTGGTAGAGAAGTGGCATTTGAANTCAGAGGCCCATTCCTAATTCTGTGAACAGCCTAGAGTCATATTTCAGACTCTGGAAACTGGTATGTAACCTCTGATGTTCCAGCTAGTGCTTCTAGTAATAAATGGACAGAGAAATAGAACGGACACTGCTGTGCTTGTGCCGTGGCCTGGTCACAGTATGGATGGAGAGCTCATTTCAGACTGGTAGATAGTTCTGTTCAGTTGGCTTCATGTCTTGCAATCCTTTTTTTTCATGGAGGATACTTCCCAGTGGAAGATGAGTTTCATGGTGGTACTGCACATGGTTTGTTACCTGCGTTTTTGATGTTGTTGCTGTTCTCAAAAATCAGTGAGGGACACGTCTTTGGAAAGACACTGGCAGTGTTTGGGTTGTGATAGCTCAAGTGTGAGTCCTGTCCCAAGAGAGCTCATGCCAGCTGCTGCAATGGGCTGTCTGACATTGGCAAGAAATTAAACTTCTTTTGGCTCTGGTTTTTAGTCATTTTGGCACAACTGAGGATGAAATCATCTGTGAATTGTGCTATGAGACTATAGTTGCCTGGTTTCTGTGAAGGCCAGCCTCAAAACCCTGGCCTTCCTAGGGCTCTCTACCCCAAACATTTCAATAAAAGCTGTACCTTAACAAAAATACTGAAATGAAAAATCCCATTCTGCAGATAGGGAGCTTTAAAAAAAAAAAAAAAAAGAGAAAGGGGACATGCAAATTGCCCTGAAAGGGCAGCTACAGGTGGTAGCTGAACAAAAATGGGGAGCTATTGCTGGGGGGATTGAGCTGCTGACCATCTTCTGACGTGTGGAAGAGCAGATGCTCTGACCTTTATCATTCTGGTTCCATGTTCTGTTCCTAGGAACAGAGGAGTCCTTATCCTGGTCTGTCTTTTGGGGTCTTGAAGCAGTACAGTCATGGCATGTTGAATGTGCCCTGTGAAGTACTTTCCACCCTCCTTCAGCCTCAGGGTGTGATTTGGAGCTGGACGCTTTCTTGTGCCTTCAGTAAGGCAAACCCAGTGCAGTGTGTGATGGGTTGGGCTGCAGGTAGTGAGGATGAGTGGTGAAGTCTCTTGCAGTGCTTTAAAATCTTGAATGTTGCTAATTCGAAGTAGTGTGAGAAGTGGATTTCAGCTTTTGGATGATGTTCTGGGGATATGCAGTGTGGAGTGGCCATAGTTGCTTTTTCAGTCATTGTAAGTTGTGAAAAGTTGAAAAAATTAGGGTAATATCAGGTCTGTCTTTAACAAGGGCAGTCAGATGGGAAGGAGACAACTCTATGGAATACTGCTTTGAAGTGAAGTCTCAGTGCTCTTACCTAATTTTTTTTTTTGTTGTTGTTATTTTGTTTTCCCAAGGACCTAAGCTCTTACTATATTAATAACAGATGCATGTGACTGCTTATTTTCCACATCCCTCCCTGCTCACTTTCATGAAAAGCCTTTGAGGTGACTGCTGACCTTTTTCCTGTTGGGGTTTACTTCAGCTGTGAGAGGCTGAGCTGTTCAGGCTGCAGTTCTGTGAGGAAGCAGAACTTCCCATCATCATTTGGAGTTCCTGACTGGCCCCAAGTGCCCATGCAGCAACTTGCAGGGGACAGGTGGTGGGTTTTGGTTCTTTTTGCACTGGGGAAGATCTTTTGCCAAAGGTAGTTTCTGCAGTACTGTCTGTTGTGGTTCTGAAGATAACATGGTTATTGGAGTGAAGGATGCTGACCTCAGGCAGTGCTCTGCTGAGTGGGTGGGTGTTGGAGGTGAGCTTTTGGGTAGGCCCTTGTGCTCAGTTGTACTGTAAACCACTTAGTGGCTGAAACACCGGGTAGTGCTGGTTTTCATCTGTGTAATGTCCTGGAGGGCAGTATTATTGTGGCAGGTGCTGTTGCAGAGACAATAGAACTTGGTATCTAGAGCCAAACTCTCCTTTTAGATTGAATTTGACACAGACTGATTTTTACCAGATACTGCTTCCTTCAAAGATGAAGGATAAAACCCTCTTGAAAAGATGGATTCTATAATAGAGTTCCCTAGATACTCAGAAATAATGACTTCAGAGGATCTAGGTACTGTGAGATGCAGCCCCATCACTGCCTTGAAGGGCAGGCCTGACATCACCCGTTCTGTCCTTGGGGGGATGTGTTTACTGTGTCACATTAAGGTTGAAGTTTGGAATTTCTGTTGGCAGCCTGGGATACCTCCTTGCAGTAACAGGCAAGCACTGTTGTAGATGTTTTGCTCAGTGGTTTTTACCATGTGTTATTCCGTGGTGTACCTCATATGCCTTTGCTTTAGTCTGTCATGGAAACAGCTGGAGTATCCCTATTCCATATGGAATTGTTCTGTTAATGGTATTAGTGGTAAATAGCTCTGTAAGCCTGATGGTTCTGTTTTCCTGTAGAGGTGTCTCTTGCTCAAATCAGAGGTGCTCTGGCAAGGTGGGTAGGATGGTGGTTTGAGAGATGGCTTATTCATGTCTCCTTTAAACATGTGCCTCTTTTCTTGCCAGGTTTTTGATAACTATGCTGTAACAGTGATGATTGGAGGAGAGCCTTACACCCTTGGCCTCTTTGATACTGCAGGTGAGAAACCAAGTGCTTATGTCATTGTACTTGACTAAGATTTACCTAAGGTGATGTTGAACATGAAGACATACAATTGGATTCTTTTCTGTTGAGATTTTTTTAAAAAAAAAAATATAAGGGGAAAATGTCTCTTGATTCTGTCAAGACAGAATGAACTAATTACGACAAATAATGACAAATATTAGAACCTCTTAAATGTGTGTATGTCTCTGCCTTAATGTGGATGAAGTCAGGATGTTCCTAAGCCCTCTCACTGCATGCTTCTAAAACCTAAAAATCTGCTGGCCTCTTGTTTAAGTTGCATCTCAGTTTTAGACTGGAGAAATGTGCAGTTATGAAACAGCTAAACATTGCTTTGCATGTGTGAAAAGTTACCAAGAAAGGGTAGAAACTGGTTCAGCTGCTGGATACCCACTCCCCACCACCTAGAAATACTGAAGTGGTGTTGCAGCAACTGGTATGGTAAACTTTTTTTCAGAAGAACCGTTTTAGAGACCTTAGTTCATAAGCTTTCGTCTAAAATTGTCTTAGATAATTTAATCTGATTGTTTTCAGCTGTGTTCTTACATGCATCATTAGTGTCTAATTTGATTAATGAAACAGTCTTAGGTTTCCAGTTAAACCCTATAGCATTTACAGAAACGTTTCTGTTTGGCCATCCGGTCACACTTCACCACCTGAGCTGGGACTGAAGCCTGGTTGTAGTGGCAGCTCCAGTGACCCAGTGGGCCTCGCTTGGTTCTCAACATGCACCTCTCCTCACAGTCAGACAAGGTCTCCTTATTGCCTCAGCCCCAGGTTTCCCATAGATGTCTCAGGCATCCAGATCCTTAAAGTTTAATTGTGGTGCAAAACCAAAATAACAGCTTGAGCTAGTGCCTCTGGGAGGAGACCCTGAACAAAGCAAACCGTGGGCTTTTATGTCCCTCACAGCACGTATTCGAAAGTCTGGGAGCTTCCAGCTGAGTCCTTGGCTCCTGCTGTGTCTCTGAATGTCCATCAGCTGGCTGTGCCACAGGTCCCTGGGCCCTGTTGTGCAAAGGGTCAGTGCCAGCTCACCTGGGGCTCCCAGACACCCAGAGCTCAACCTGCAGCTGGCACTTCATCTGTACCCTGAGCTGTCTGTACTGCATGTATTCTTCAGCACGGCTTCACTTAGGTCTCCATGTTCTCCTCCCAAATGTGGTTTGTGTTATTGTTAGCTCCCTAGTTCGTGGATAAGGAGTTAGGTGGAAAAGAGGGATTCCTTCCTGACACGTTTTGTGGTTTGCTGTAGGGATCTTGGTGGTTCTACAGCAGTCGTAGCATTGCATGGTTGCTGTGTGGGGAGTTGTGTTGGGTCCTTCTCTGCCTGTTTTCTGGCTGAGGGATCTGACCTCTAAGAAGTGTTGTAGTTACATTCATCTGTTATCAACATGAGCAGTGATCCAGCTAGTAATTTTGAGAAGTTACCGAATGACTTGAATGCATGTAGGTGATTCTGTGCACTTGTGAATGTAAACGTTTTCTTTCCAAAGCTGGACTGCTGAGGGGAAAGTATTTGTTCTTAATGGTTGCCTTTTTCTAAATAGCAGCCAGAACAAGTGACAAAATTTAGCAATGTATGAAGCCCCTTTTGCTAGTTCTCAGATTAAAATCCAAGTCTTTGTTTTGAGCTTGTACTTGGAAGACAGTCTTTTGGAGTAGTCTGTTAACTGCAACAAGGTATTTTAGATTTAGATTAGATGCTAGGAAGAAATTCTCCCCTCTGAGGGTGGTGAGGCTGTGGCACAGGTTGCCCAGAGAAGCTGTGGCTGTCCCATCCCTGAAAGTGTCCAAGGCCAGGTTGGCCGGGGCTTGGAGCATCCTTACCTAGTGGAAGGTGCCCCTGCCCATGGCAGGGGGTTGGAATGAGATAAGCTTCAAGGTTCTTTCCACCCCAAACCATTCTGAGACCATGACTCTGGTCAGTGCTTACTCCTCTGTGTCCAGCCAAGCACAGTAGACGAGATGGGCTGCCTAGATTTCCCTCTTCAAACTGTACGTCTTCTCCATTGAGGTGTCCCAGCTGTTGTGTCACCTCCTTCAAAATCTTGCAGGTCTTTGTCCTGTTTGATGAATGAGGCAGATTGAATTAGTTGGAATTAGTTGGAATCTGCGACATTTTAAACAAGCGTTTTGGATTTGGTTGCCAGTACATGCAGCAGCTTCAGTGCCAAATTGGATTTCTAAAAGCAGTGCTGCTGAATTGGGCAGGAGGAGGTTTAAGAATGAGGTTGGAGAGAGTCAGGCTGGTGGATCAGTGCTAATGGTGCCTTGCAGAGACTGCCTGCCCATAGGGACTGAAAGGGAAGAGACTGGCTTCTTCCAAAACACAGCCCATGCTGGGACTTCCGTGAGGTTTTAGGGTGGCCTTGTCACAGTCATGTGTACCAGCAACACTCTCCTTCTCATGCCTGGAGACACTTCACTGACTGCTCTCAGCCTAAGTCAGAACATTTTTGTGAATAAAACTATTTCTTTCTCCCCTCCAAAGAGCAGTTTTTTTAAATTTTTTTTTTTTATTTTTTTGGTTTTTTTTTTTCAGGATAATGAAATTTTATGGCATAATACATGTAATGAATGGACTAGGTGCATAGGACCTCATCTATAACTTGATCCACGTTCTGCAACTTTCCTTTATAACTGAAGAGAGTGTTACACAGTCTGAGGGTGTTTGATCTCAAAATGTATTGGAGACTTTCCAGCTTTCCTGTGACTTTCAGCAGCTCACTGTTACGTAGCAACTGAATGAATTCTGGATTTGAAATGTAGATTTTTTTCAAATGTTTGAGTTCACCATATGCTTGGCTCTTTGCTTAAGAGTTAGGATTAATCACAGCAATGTTATCGTGATGAAATGTGCATTCTGACTCCCTGTAAAGGGCAGGATTCTGTTGTCTGGGTCTAATAAAGTGTTAATTTCCTCCTCTCTAGGTCAGGAAGACTATGATAGATTACGACCCCTCAGCTATCCACAGACAGATGTATTTCTGGTCTGTTTTTCAGTGGTCTCTCCTTCTTCGTTTGAAAATGTGAAAGAAAAGGTTGGTTGAACTCTGCCTGAAATGGGAGCTGCTGAAGTATGTCAGGAGATATCTTAGTGGTTAGTAACAAATGCTGTGTCTCTTCTGTCTTTAGTGGGTACCTGAAATTACTCACCACTGTCCAAAGACTCCTTTTCTGCTTGTTGGGACCCAGATTGATTTAAGAGATGATCCCTCAACAATTGAAAAACTTGCCAAGAACAAGCAGAAGCCCATAACTCCAGAGACTGCTGAAAAGCTGGCCCGGGACCTAAAGGCTGTAAAATATGTGGAATGCTCTGCACTTACGCAGGTAAGGGTTGGTCTTTGACCATTTTTGCTTGCTTTTATTCCATACTTTTTTCAGTTCCAGGGAAAAACAACTCAATGTGGATGTGAAGGGGTGTTAGCTCTGATTCTGCTATTTACACTGTAGCTTTCTCTTTGTCATGTTGTTCTAAGGCACAGAGAGTTGGCAGTGGGACAAAGAAAATCAGCCTGTGTGGATTAGGCCTAGTGTAGAGGGGTGATGGAGGAGGATGTGCTTGCTGTGTTTGCTTCTGTGCTGGAGAAAAATAACTGTTGAAAACTTAGAAGGTACATTATGGACAATAATTGGGCTGGGACACAGAGTGCACCTCACTGCTGAAACAAGCAGGCAAAGGAAAAAAAAAGTGCCTCTCATTAAAGTTAGTGCTGGTACTTTTAAGACCGGAAACCTTCATAGTTGAGAGCTGCCTTCTCTTCCTATGCAGCTGGTGGTGAGCTGTTTCCTGTGTCCTTCCTTCAGATAGAAGTTCTGTTGAAACAGAAAATAACTTAAATAGTTCTTAAGACAGTTCTTACATCATGTTTATAACTTGTGAAGGTGAGTCAAAAGCCAACTAAAGTAGCTGATTTGAGAGCAAGAAATTCAATTATCTTTTCCCTTTCAGTTAGGAATACTGGAGTGGGAGCAATTTTCTGCCTAGCTGACCTGTTGTCTTGACTTTGGATGCTCTGGGAACTTAATCCTAGGTTCTTAGTCTTGCAGAATTGACTGTTACTCTTTTAACAACTTCCTTAATGCTGGTCTGTGAAGAATTTGTTCCTCTCTGATCTGCATGGAACCGGGGGTGCACAGTATCAAGCCCCTCACTCTTTCCAGTTACGCTGTGTATTCATCTCCTTGAACACAAAACTATTACCAAATTTCACGAAGCCTGAAGTTCTACTTATCTTGCCCCTTTTGTCCAGGTTGCGTGCTGACTCTTCCATTTAAAATCCTCAGGCTTTTTTCGTAACAAAGATTCGCCTGGGTGTCTCCTGTGAGGGAAGTGGCTGTGTTGGAGTTGTGCAGGACACTGCCACAGGAGGTGGTGTGGTGAGGCATGCTGCTGTTCATCCTGGGAATCTCTGATCAAAAGGTGGTCTTGGCCATGCTTCCTAACTGCCCACAGGCGAGCTGAGGGCTATTTATGCTTGAGCTGAAATTTTTCTTGGATCTCTTCAGCCCCAAAATACTGTTTTAGATGGTGTCTGGCACAGCCTGAATGCTGCTGCTAACTAGGCTTTAGAACCTGCTAGTTGGGTAAATACCTGCCAGGGCTTTTGTCCTGTATTGCTCTCTAAGACCCTTTCCTCTTTAGCTTTGGACTTGCTTTGGACTTGAGCTTTAGTCTGCTCAAATTGCATGGAATCACTTAGAATTACCAAAGCAAGAGCTGATATGACAAAAAATATCGATGTTTATCCATTTTTTCTTTTTCCAGATAGACTAATCTGTATCTGTTGAAGTGAGCAACTTTATGCATTTGGAAGCTCAGCCTGAATTTTCTTCCAGAGCATTAGTGCTTGTGTACCAAGTGATGATTTTAGGAGTCAGGAGTGATCTGGGAGGAGGATTCAGAAGCCTTCTCACCTGGACAACTAGTCGGTTTGCATCTGCTCCGTTCTTTTCCCTTCCTTTGTTGCTGACTCACAGAACACTTCTTCCCTGGGTCTGTCATCAGTAGCTGGTGAACAGTGGTGTAGCTGATCTGCAGAGGGTTGTGAGGAGCTCCTGCAGTGATCTCACTGGCAGCTTGCTGAACACAGAAGCCAGCTGCTTCCCTGGTCAGCAGGGTTGTTTTCCTACCTGCAAGGCAATGCTATAGTAGCTAATTTCAGCTGAAGTGAGACTCAGCTGGGTATTTAATCTCTCTTTGCCTTGAATGCTGTCTGTGCAGTTCACCTCAGCAGGGTGTATTTTTCTTCCCAACTAATTTACAAATTACCTTGACACCACAGTAGCAAATACTCACAGAATCATGGAGCTGGCATTATTTGTTTTGTACTATGTGAGTGATGAGAGGCTGAGTTCCTGAGTTTTTTCTGTAAAGACAGAGTATCTTGTCCCCAAGTTTGGATGACTGCTCTATTGGAGAGCCAGTTGTGTCCCCCTTTCCTCACGTTGTGGAATCCCTTTTTGTGACGAAGGCGTTTTCAGTGTCCGTCTCCAACCTTTCCCTACAAAATAGGGCCCAGTGCCACTGTGACAAGTAGATAAGGCTTTGCTGTTAGGAAACAGTGACCAACAGATTGCAACTACAGGGATTGTTACTTCTGTTACTCTCGGGTACAAGTGTCTGGACCTTGCCAAGCCCAGTACCTAACACCAGAGAGAATGCTGAATTTGCTTTCTTTTTCCTCCTGATAGTGGGTTGCCAGTTTTGACACAGATTTATAAAGTGCTGTCGATAACCAGAGGGAGTAAAGGAAGCCTGATCTCAGCCTGTTCCTGGTGTAACACAAAAGTCATGATTTTAACAGGCCTTTGTGCCTGTGGTATTGAACACAGTTGCTTCCCTTCATGTTGTTACTCTTGGTCATCCAGACTTTTAACCCTGGTCCATCTTCACAACAGTTTTGTCCGAGTCCTTTTTTTTAATCCTCTTCCCCTTTTTGTTAGGTCCTTCAAAACAAATCCCAAATTCTACATTCCTGAACAAATTTCTTCCAGGCGATATGAAAATAAGGAGTCCCTGAATAGGAGAATTTAAGTAAAATTGTTTTCTTGACTCTTGCCCTGCCCTGGGTTCTTAATCTGTCTAACAGTACATAATGGATTTTATGCTACAGCCTTATTGTCACGGAGAAAGGAAATCTAATTACTGTTCAGACTTGAGAGATATTATTTATCTGAAGTCTTTAGCTCTTTTGTGAGCCTGAGTTGCAACTCATTTAAAGAAAAAGAAAAATTGCTGGGAAGGATGTACAGAATGCACAGAATGTATATCATAGTTTCCTTAAACTATCGTTCTTTCAAGTATAATCTTGCATGTAATGTGATGGCCTTAAATGCTTCCAGATGGCACTGCCTTAGAGGTCTCCCTTGTATGTGCTTTAGTAAAAGAAGGTTAAAAACCTTCTGAAAAGGATATATCTAATATAACCTATAGGGGGGAAACCAGTTACATTTGAATGACCTTAAAAGAAGTCTTAAGTTTTTTACACAGACCGCAGTTGTTCACAGGATGTAATTGAAGCTTTTCTGTTTGCCTTCAGCTGACATAGAAAAGTTCTCCTGAATTTTTGAAGGGTGCACTCATGACAGTAGATTTAGGCGAGTCCAGTTAGCCTAAACTGAGCCAGGTTTCGCTTCTGGTGTGGTGTGTAACTTGGCAGAGTTGGGTGGGAGTGGTAACGCCCTGCACTGTTCCTGTTGTGCTTGCAGCAAACGCAGCGCATTCTCCGTGCTCTGGTGTGACCCCTGCAGAGTCCTGCAGCTCTGTGATTGCTTGTCTGGTGTTGGATCTCACTTGTTGCACCCTAACGCTGTTCCTGTCTTTCTGTGGTTACACTTGCTTTGGCAACTAAACTGAATAACTGAAATGCGCCATTTCCGTGCTGGCTCCCAATGTCAGAGTAGCACTGGTAAGGTATTGCATCACTTCTAAAGACTGAGAGTTAGTGATTGCCAGTGATGATGGCTTACCAGGGTAGTCCTGCTTCCATCCCAGATTGTGTGTTCCCAGCCTTCAGTTATTCAGGGGCTGAATTCACAAAGCAGAGGAGTTGTTTGGAGCCTTTGTTCTGGACCAGCTGCCACCTGGGTAGTTGGGAGCAGTAGTCTGTGCATCGAGGTGTTCACTTGCCCACAGTAGGTGACAGCAAAAGGTTTAACTGACCTTTTTGGTCCCTGTGATGGGGCAAGCTGCTGTGTGCTTGATTTATTCCCCTGTAAACTCTTTCAGTGTAGCACATCAGTGGAGTGGAAACCATTACCCTTTGTGTGGCCCCCGCCCCACATTCTTGCTGTGTTTGTGCCTCTGCCCTTCTGAATGTTGATTTTGTCCATCTTGGCCTGTCACATGTTCTGTCTGTCTCTATCATTGACTTCTGGGTCATCTAAATGAGATTTTCTCCTGGGATCTACTTTGTTTTTTTGCAAAGTAAATCTGTTTACTGCTTCTGTGAATTCAGCCTGCTCCTGAATGCTCTTTGTATCTGCTTGTTTTTCTCTAATCCTCTAACCTGGCTGCTGTTTTTTCTCCTCCCCTCTGTCTTATAGAGAGGTCTGAAGAATGTGTTTGATGAGGCTATCCTAGCTGCCCTCGAGCCTCCGGAAACTCAGCCCAAAAGGAAGTGCTGTATATTCTAAACTTTCTTCTTCCCCTCTTGCTGCTGCTTCCTCTGTCCCACTACTGTAGAAACCTGGTTAAAAATGAGTCAAACCACCTTGATTGAAAGCTGTTGTGCCTGCTTGCCATCTTAGAGCAACCTCTGTATTAGCTCTTGGACTGAAAACAGTACTTGAGATCTTTAGTAAAACATTGTGACTGTGGAACATGAACTGGACTCGCTTAACTCCCTGCTGCTTGGGTTGCCAGGTGTGGCTAGCTTTATAATTCAGGCTGTTGGGGGAAAGGATTTGGTTACATTGTTATTTAAATAATGACCAAAAAAACAAGAGATGATGTTTGATCTTCCTAAATCCAACTGGAAGAAACAGTTCGTGTGTTTTCCATTTCTACTTGTGACTCTTAACTGTATTTGCATGACAAAAGTACCTGAACTGGTGATCTGCAAATGATGCTGTAACGTGAAGGGTTTTCTGGTTCTCCTGTGTGCAGTGAGATGTTCTCTGTTGCTGTTGCTTTGGCTGTCTGTGCTATAGTGGAGTATCTGTCAGTCCTTGGGGGGAAGGAAATATTGATGTACTTGCTACTGCTTTATGAACTGTTAAAATTCTTGCTTTCACTAACATGGTAGAACTCTTCATTTCAATAATAGATTTTTAAAGCCTGTTACTGTAAGATGTAAAGCTGCTGCTTACTATCGTGCTTCTGATTTTTATTGTTTTAAGGAAAAAATATCAATTGTAGCTTGTCTTTAAATTTTGAAATTAAAAATTGCAGTTGTTTGTATAAATGACTGATGAAGCTTTATTCAAGTTGCATTTCCTGGCTCCAGTTTAATCCTTAACAGAGTGTATGGTACCCCTCTGTACTCCTCCCAGCTTGACTTCTCTGCTACCATGGCAGCTTCTGGGCTCTGCGTGGCTGCTTCTATCCCTGGGGTGTTTGGGGCTGGATGCCCGACCAGAGCATGTACTGGACCAGGTTATCATTGCATGCTTGCCTTGTCTCTCCTCCACTGACACACGGGTGTGTGTTGTCCCAGGCGTGCTCCAGGTTGAGCTCTTCCATCTGAATGCAGCACTTTCTACTTTGTCATTAGCATGTGAAATATGTGAGTAGCCAGTTACTCGAAAGTTGCCTTAAGGAAATTACTTTGGTGCGTGTGTTTTGCTGCTTGTGAAGTACACTGGTGTGCCCTCTGAGGATTAGTTTTCTTTTTCTGGAAAGGAGATGCTGTGCTCAGAAGCTGCTGAGAGCAGGGGTAAGGAGCCTCGCTGGGCAGGCAGGCTTTGGGGATGGCAAATCTCCATGTGTCCTTAGAGGGGTGTGGCTGCCAGTTGGCTTTCTGGGGTTTTGTTTGTGTGAAAACTCAAAAATGAGACTGCCCCTTTCTCTCTTTGCCCCTTTTCAGAAAGGCCTAAAGAATGTATTTGACGAAGCGATATTGGCTGCACTGGAGCCCCCGGAGCCGAAGAAGACTCGCAGGTGTGTGCTGCTATGAACGTCCCTCCACAGCCCCTTCTGCAAAGCTGGTGTTTGATGTCATACTAAAAGCAATGTTAAAATCAAACTAAAGATACGAATTTTAAAATTTGTTTTTGCAATAATGACAAATGCCCTGCACTCCCATCTCCCCCACACGATCCCTGTGTGAGATGAGAATGTTAGTGTTTATTCCCCAGTGCCCCCTCAATTCAGTTAAACTAGTTAATTTTGAGTAATTATGTATTATCAGAAGACACTGATGATTACTAGTTTTTTATTTTGTTTATTGTTTCTAATTTTGTTTTTGTTTAACATCAAGGCATGCTCAATGACTTTTTCTGTAACAGACTAATTTTAGGCTGTTTAACTGAAGCCTTGCCCCTTACGCCGGCGTGGCAAGACTTGGTTCTGGTTTCTTCTAGACCTTGTTCTGCAGCCAGCCAGCAGCCTGGGTATGAGCAGACTTTAGTCAAGAAAGCAAAATGTCCCAAGCTGGTGCTCCTCTAAGAAGGATTGTAGAAAATACATCTTCTCTGAAGTTGCCTTGTATCTTTTTCCCCTGGCTTTTTAACTGTGCAGGTCATAAATTTATACCCCATCCTCTAAGTTACGAAGCCTTAGGAGCAGGAGAACGATTTTCTCTGGATGCACCATCAGACTTGAAACTAACTTGCCGGTCTCTTCCTTAATCTTTGCCATCATAATCTTTTGGCTCATGTTGAAGAAATAACTGCACCTTTGGAAACACGCCTAGCTGGGTCAGTTGGCTTTTACTAAATCTACCTTCTGCCAATCCTTAATTATTAGAGAAGTGCTTTACAATGACCAGCACATACACTGCTGCTTGGACACCCTGAAGGGACTTGGAAAGTGCTACAATGGGTTTTGGAGCTGGCTCTGATGGTGCATCTCTTGCTGGATGGCTGGTATCCTTCGGGGAGAGGTGGAAAGACAGACCTGTGTCAGTTGAAAGGAAGTGCAGGGAGGGGCTTCTGGTGTTTGGTGTGACACCATGTCGGGACCAGTTGAGGGAACCCCTTTTTCTGCATTTTGCTCATGAGTAGCCTTGAGCCTGTAAGAGGGGCTCCACCCCCTGAGGATCATGTGCAGTGTCTCTACACAGACCATCTTCAGTATCGTAAGGATTTTACCAAAAATATATTTTGGTTTGCAAATTCAAAAAATTTTAAGACTTAAGGAATCTTCTCCATCTTCCAAAATTTCAATTTCTTGTAGACTCATTAGTGTTGAACCAATGCTTTTTCATGTCTAAGTTCTTTGTATATGCATTCTTTTCAGATGTATTAAAGTATCTTCACAAGCCTGCCTGAGGGTAGTTATTTCCTTTGCCTTTCTCCTGAGCGTGAAGGACTTGTAAATATGGCTTTTGTCCCTTGTGAGCCCCCCTCTCCTCCTTGTGAGCTAGCTTGGGTCTTTCCTTAATGTTGAATCCTTGTAAGTCTGCTTCTGGTCTCAGTCCTGTCAAAATTGCTGTAATCTTTGATGCAACATCTTTTCTGTCAGACCCCTATGAAGAGAGGGTTTGGTAGTTCTTAACGAAAGAAATGCTTGGTGTGCATGCTCCCCAATAGTAAAAGCTGGCTTTTGGCACTTATTGGGCTCCTGCACCTCTTCTCTCAAGAAGTTTCCTGTTGTTCCCTGCTCACGGGCGGATAGCAGAAAGCCTAAAGGGACAAGTGACATACCTATCCCAAAACTGCACACACTTCATCACGCCTTTTTGTTCATGCTCCAAAAGAATAGTGAAGTCTTACACTGTTGATAATAACTTGTATTTATTACTAAAACATGTTAGAAAGAACCTCACATTTCTTTTAATAAGCTGATTTTTGGGTACTCTAATCCCAAATCTTAGTGTAAAATGTATGTTTTTTCACTTTTCATAGTGATTAGTGCTGCTGTTGAACTTTGCAATTCAGTTTTAATTGCTGCCTTCTGTGGGGAGGTTTGGCTGGAACTCTGGGTTTCCTGGAGAAGGTTAAGCTGGTACGTGTTGGTGGCTGTTCTTACAGCTTCTTCACCTTGTAACAGCTAATCCTAATTCCTGTGTCAAATGCCAGCAGCAAGACCAAGGGATTGCCTGCAGGAAACTGCCTTGGGAGTGGAGGGAGAACCCTTTATGACTTCTTCAGGGTTGTCCTGTCAAGCCTTTTCTTTCTTGGATATATCTTTGTGTCCCTCTGCGCACATCTTCATGGCAGTGATCTGTGCCAGTCCTTTTGGCTAAGCAGTGAAGTCTGTTCTGTTGAATTAGAGCCACAAGGTTAAACTTGGCTCTGGAAGGAATCCAGGAGGCACCAGATGATGGAAAAACATACTTTTCAAGGAGTGGTGCTGTTTCCTTCTTCTAGTGTTGCATTAGCTTTGCAGAAGTCTGATAGCTCCCTGGATCTGCTAGGACATGGCTGTCCCAGGCCTGTGACTGGCTAAACAAGCTCAAACAGCTCTTATGCTGTTTCACACTATGCCTGGTTTTTGCTGCAGTGCGGTAGAGAGATTTGTCTGAGGCCAGGTGTGTGAGATGTGCTCTCTCTTGCCAGGTTCTCGAATGAGCTGTGTGGTGACTGTCTTCCTTCCTGTATGAAAGCATGAAAAACTGTCAAAAGCAGGCAAATCCACCACTTGCTTCCCCTTCTGGAACTGCCACTTTCAGCTAGTGGGTTTGAGAGCACAGGGCTTGGATGCAGGTGGGAATATGTGGCACTTTTTTCATCCTGGTATGGCAAACCAGTCTGTAGTGTGAGCTGGGATTTCCTCACGTTACTGACAGAGGATTTGCCTCTGCAGATGTACTTGCATCTCAGGGCTGTTCTCTCACTTGTAAGGGCTACTGAGGTACCTGCAGCAGCTCATGAGCACAAATAGAACATGAAGTTTGGACTGGCTGCTTAACCAGCAGCTACATAAAATCCCAGAATCCCAAACTGGTTTGGGTTGGAAGGGACCTGGAAGTGCGTCTCGTTCCACCCCTGCCATGGGCAGGGACACCTTCCACTAGACCAGGAAGCTGCAAGCCCTGTACAACCTGGCCTTACATGTGCTAATGGGGTCCTGTGTGAAGGGCCAAACATCTCTGATGGGAAGATGCCTGAGAATTGTATGAAGCTTGAGCTTGAGGGCTGCATGGAGGCTGAAGAGCAGCTTTGTGTTTTATTGGCTGGGACACTGCAGTTTCTTATTAAAATCTGTGGGTTATTCATGTAAGTCTTTTACTAAACAGCCACTTCTTCCTGCACAAGGATTGGGTTTGTTGATTTGAGGGTTTTGGTTGGCTCTCATTGTGAACCTCTAGTTTCTAATGTTAATCAGGTAGTGAGCAGAGTTCTTGCTTCTCTTGGCTACTCAAAGCAAGTGGCACTTGATCAGCTGGTTGTTGTCTCTGAAGCAGGGATCATCTCTTTTCCCTGTCTGGGCTGTGTCTTCCCACATGGCCTTCACATCAGCTCCATTAAGCTGTACAGGGAGACATTACATTTAGGAATTGCATGGAAATGTGACATATTGCATGATATTTTCCTGATGAACTAGCAGACCCTGTTTTTCAGGGTCAAGCTGATACCAAAAGGAGTGTAAGGGAGGAGGTAGGAGAGCAAATCTGCTATAGAGGGTTAGGGAGTAGGTGGGAGCATGCCCACAGTGTGACCACTACAGCTGTATCAGGTAAACGCCTGTGTGCTGTGGTGACAAACAACATGAATCAGTTTGTTTTCCCACTGTGCTGTTGTCAATGGAGTTGACGTATGGAAATCAAGGACTAAATGGGGAAGTAGTTAATGTGGAAAAAAGCCCTGCCTCTTGTAGGGGACATACTTGCACCTGAAATCCAAACCAAGACACTGGACTCCAAGGTTTATTACTGTTGGGAGGAGTGCTCCAGGGCAGCAGTTGCTTTCCTGAGCAGAAGATAATTTTAAGCATACCCTAAGCTCACTCCCTCCCTTGCTGATTTAGATGGTATGTGGAAATTCTCCACTATATATAAGCTGATTCAGTTAATCCTGCTGTTTCTGTACTTTCTGGAGCAGGCATAGACTCTGCATGGCTGCTGTAATGCTGACTTATGCTAAGATTGTATTAAACTGGTGGCTGTTTTTTCTCTCCAAGCTTTCCTGTGCTCTGCTATCACATTGGACTCATGAGCCTTTTTCTTGGTCTCCCTTGCCTATTCCCCTGTGGGGCATTGGGAAACTGTTATGCCGTGGAAGAAATGGTACTGTTGAACAACAGATGCAGTGAGGGTCATCTTTACTGAAGTGTTCAGGAGATTAGTGAGACAGGCTGAGCTCTGCAGCTTTCCCAGAAGTCAGCTTCTTTGGTCAGCTGTGTTCTTCATTCCTCTCCTCCCTTTCCTTCCCAGTAACATCCTGGGCATTATACATAGTGTGGCCCTAATTAAAATATGGGGAGGGTATCAAGTAAGGAGAGATGGGCACATTTGATAGGACCTCCGAGAGAAGAGCATTCAGGAGCAATGGCATCTTCCCCAACACAACCAAGTCACCCAGGCTTCTGAGCAGTTGGTTTACACAAACCAGTCATACACCCCCAGTTAGCTGTTGCCTGTGGCCTTGAAGGGCTTTCTGAGGATTTTGTTAGTTCATCTAACCTGGGATGGTTCCCTTTGTGCTTCACTGTCTCTGTCTGGATTATGTGTGTCTGCCCTTCCTGTCCTAAGGGGTTCTCAAAAAGGAGATTTGACAGAATGCAGCTATGAAGCTTGCTTTAGTGTTACATTGGATTGATGTACAAATCTTCTGAGTTTTCTGTCATTTTTGTGCTCTGTTTTGCATCCCAGAGTGGTTTTGGAGTGTGCTAGTGGGATTTGCACTAGGTGAAATGTAAGTGGATATTGCCCTCCAGTAGAGAATGGAATTTGGGTCACTGGGGCCCGACTGGAGGGAGTTTGAAGGGCTCCCAAAATCTCAGTGTTTGGTTGGTTTTGCTTGGTGAATCCGCTCCTGCTGCCTCTGCTACTTGCTGCTGCACACAGCTAAAAACAGACCAATGATTTTGTCATGTTCCCAAGAGACAGCAGTGTCCTCTGGTACTTTGCCACCATCTAGGTCTTGATTTGCAGATGGCAGCAGCTGCCTCCTTTTAAAACCAGACTCTGAGTGGTACTTGCAAGAGCACTGTCAACATTGACCTGACCCAGCCTTCCTGCTGCCTTATGTGAGCCTCTCTCTCTCTCTCCCTGTCTGGCTCTTTTCCATGGGGTGCTTCTGGGGTGCTGTGCTTGGAAGGTGTCTTACTTTGCTTCCCCTGGCTGCCCACGCGTCCTCTGAAAAACATTCCTCACTGTTGTTCCTCTTCAAAAAGATCAAGCATGACAGAGGAAATTACTGCTTCAAAAACTGCAAAGAGTAATCCTGAACTGATTAAACTATGAATAAACAAGTTCTAGCTACTGAAATGCACTTGTGTTTTTCTACTACTTTTATCACCTTGGTCCCACTGGTGATCTGTTCCTTTCATGGGCTGAATCAATTCCTGAAATCGAGCCTGGGAAAAACCATCATCTGGGAGTTGACTGGAGCTCTCAGTGAACTTCTGCCCTAAATGACATGTCCAGGATTGCACAAGAACCTGGCAGCATTGGTGCAGGCTGAAGCTCAACAACAAGGTTATCTTAGCTAGAGATCCTACTGCCCTCCCGCACACACTGGCAAGTCCAGGACTCCTCCCCCTTGTTCCTTTGGAAGCTGGTGCTGAGCGACCAGTTCCTCACTGCAGTGAGGTGAGATGAAAATACAGTTTATCATGGGCTTAGGAAGAAAGCCTGAATGCAAAATAAATTGACTGTAGAAGAGACGGAGGAGATTGGATGAGGGACAGGGAAAATCCTGATCTGTATCTGGGATTCTGTCTGATTTTGGGGGTTCACTTGGGTATAGATTGTGTATCTTTTTTAGACCCATCTTGATGCTGCTACAGAGTAAGCAAGGGGCTACATTTATCTGATCACCCCTAATGCAGCGGTCCCCGGAAGTTAGTAAATTTACTAACTTATACCAGGGAGATTTTTGGCTTGAATTGTCAATGTGAGCCCTGTGAGCTAAGGACTAGCTGAACATGGAGCCAGCTGGACACGGGCACTGTGCAGTGTGTGCTGTCAGGTCCCTGGCACTTGTCTGTAGGCAGAGGGCTTCCCTGAGGCATGGACGGGGGGCAGCTCCTGGCCCCTGGAGGGCAGTGTGTGTGCTGGGCTGGCTTTTCAGTTCCTGTGATGCAGTAGCTGGGCAAGGGGAATGCTCAGCAGTGGAACATTTACCGTGTGTGTGCCTGTCCGTGGTGCGTTTCCAGCTGCCCTCTGGTGGTTTGCGACAGAAGGCTGAGATTGGAATTTGGCCCATGTTCCCGACGTCACATGTTCGTGAGAGCCTCCTCGGCCAGTGGGACGGGAGCCCGCAGGGTGGGACATGGTAGGCTCGACTCCAGCAGCCCTCTGGGCCTCCTGGGTGACCTGCAGTGGTGCCTGGGTCATAGTGCTGCTGATAAAGCCTGATGAGGTGCTAAACGAATCGACTGTAAGGGTCATACAGGTTGGTTCCTGCATGGGAGGTGGCCTCATGTTCCAAGGTGAGGGGGTGGAGTTCTGGAGCTGAAAAATACAGACTAATGTTGCTACAGCAGGCGTCTTCATGGGCTCTGGTGAGAAATGGGCTTGAGCTCTGAAGCACAGGGTTTGCCATCACCTTTAATCTCTTGCCATCAGTATTAGTGCTGGAATAAACTACATAAACTTAACACTTGATATGTACTAAGTTCCTGACCTTTAGTCTTGATGCATGTGTGAAAATACTCCTGTTAGTTTTGAACTTCCACCTTTTCCTTGGTTTTGAAGAAATCAGGACCCTGCTGAGGGTTGTTTAGGGCAGCCTGGGGTGAGTGCGTGCACACATGGGAAGATTATGTGCATCTGCTCACCTTCCTGTGCCTCTTTGTGCTGCAACTCTCAGCCTGAAGTGGCTGTGTAAATACTTTCAGGGTGTGAGGGAGAAGCCTAAACCCCATAATACAAGGGATGTACTGGTCCTGTCTGTACAGTCCCTGGAAACCCTACCCAGAGTTGGACACATACTGTGTAGGGTTAGCATCTCTTATTTTGGGGTGATGGTGCTCACTGAAGTCTACCTGTAATTACATGGGGAGGAGAGAGGATTTCTTTCCACAGAGGGGAAAGGTTGGTTACTTTATGGAACGCCCAGCTCTGGAAGGATGGGGGTGTCAGAAGCAGAGTGCTGCATACGTCTTCCTTGAATTTAGGATAGGACCTAGGTCTAGGCTGCTGTCCCATGCATTGCTGTGACAACCTCCCTGTGCTCCCAACGACATAGTTACAGCTGGAAGGAGCTTACCCCAGGAGAAACACACCTCTTGGTCCCTCCTGAATGTCTTGGGAAGATCAGACTGGTGCAGAGGTTCCCTTGCCAGATGCTGTGGCAGCAGTGAAGCCCATGGGTATCTTGACCCCTCCTTCATAATTCTCTGCTGGTTTGCTGGTGTTCCTCTTCCCATCAGGTGGGAACCGTCAAAAAGCCCTGTGCTCCTGATCTGCTTGTCCTGGCTTGGATCATGTGTTTCCCAAATCTCCTTTCTCCTGCCTTTCACTGTTGGCTGTCCAAGGGGAACTGGAGATGCTAGCACAATGCTGCATACTTCCCAGAGCTTTTAGTGGGGTGGGCTCCTCCTTGATGGTTTCTGAGTTGTTGGCTGTCACCTGCCTGTGCCATTCTGGGCTGTGGACCTTCCTTATATCCCAGGGTCAGCATAGGGTGAGAAGCATTTCCCTTTACATGCAGCTGAAGCTAGTGGGGGCTAAACTACAAACTTCAAATGACTGGGAGCTTGCAAGAGTTTGGACCTGATTTCTTCCAGGCAAGGTAAGTGACTACTTTGGCCCTCAAGGAATGTTTCAGCCCCCTCAGCCATGGCCTGGCAACACAACCAACTCCTTCCTTCAGCCTATGTGTGCTGCAGAGGTGCGGGACTGTGCTGAGTCCACAGAAGATGCTTGGATATATGTGGGAGCTTACAGCATGAGAAAGGCTCCTGGAAACCTGCTCTAGCTTATTCCTGTCTCTTGTGGACAAGTCTAAACTGGGCACCACATTTAGAAACTGCTGAGGCATCATCCTGGGAGCCAGGAGGCTTGGTTCCTGTGAGCCTGGTGAGCTCTGAGATCTGGCCATGTCTGGGTGGTTCTGCTGCAGAGGAGAAGCCACTCCATTTTCTGGAAAGCAGGGCAGGCAGAGGCAGGAGAGCAGGGTGAGGTGCTGGGGGGGCTGTGATGGGGCTGTGTGATTGTTCTCTGCTTTCATCCAACATGTGTTTCAAGAGACATTGGCAGCCCACTCTGGAGCACAGCATCCCTGGCTTCATTCCTGGTGGTGACAGTGGTGGGACATTCAGGTGGCTGCTGAAGTCACTGTTCATGGCAGGGGATACTCAGGAACTGAAGGGGTTGTTATGGCAGATCACAGAATCCTAAATTGGTTTGGGTTTGAATAAACCTTAAAGATAATTTAGTTCCAATCCCCTGCCATGGACAGGACCACTAGACCAGGTTTCTCCTGTCCAACCTGGCCTTGAACACTTCCAGGAATGGGGCAGCCACAGCTTTTCCAGATCCCTGGAGGCATTTAGCCCTACTTCAGAGCTGCAGTCTCTTGTGCCAGCAAAGGGTGAGGTAACAAATGTTGATTCAGCCATGACTGTGTCTGGGGTTGGATCCTGGTGGAAGAGAAGATCTACTCAGTTTTCCAAGATTACTGTGTGACAGGAACTGGAGCTCAGCGGCTCCTACAGCGAATCAGATTTGTGAGCACAGCTGGTGTGACATGGGACCCTTGACTCGCTGTTGGGGTTTGCTGTAGGTGGGACAGTCTTGTCCTGTGTTGCCTCCATTCAGCCCAGCTCACAGAAGTGTACACCAGTAACTGCAGCTTTCTGGGGCTCTGCCTCTGAAGCACAAGGGAGAAGCCTTTTCCATGAAGCTGCGTTTCCCAGCTCATCTTACACACCAGGAGCGGAGCTCCAGCAGTAAACCAGGTAAGTATTGGTGTAGGCATTGTATTTGCAGGGCTGGGGTGTTTTTTGGATTTCAGGATGAAGAAATGAGCCCACCAAGCCCTAGTGAGGCTGGCTGGCTGGCTGTATGTTTTGCCTCAGGCAGATAAATCTGGGCTTCTGCACAGATTCTGGCAGTGGTACCCAAGCCCCAGGGATGCTGTGAGGCTGCAGGCCTTTTATTACTTCCTTTGAAATGAAAAGGGAAAACAAGTAAAATAAGTCTCCTATGGCAAACGAGGGCAAACCAAAAGGTGCTGGCTGATAGTTAAAGCCTGTTTAAAAGAAACTTGAAAATGTTTTGCACAGCATCTTCTTCTTTCCTTGTTTGACATACTGATCACTGATTTGGGATGTGCTTGGATTACATGGGAATTTGTCACTTCTGTGTGGTGGGGGAACAGGCAGAGATGGAGGTGGCTGTAGGAAATAATCTGGAATTTCTCACTGCTGCTTAGCACAGGTGGCCTGTGCAGACAACCTCATCATGGGGTCCCCTCCTCCATGGGGCTTTACCTGGGATCAAATCCATCATTTGGGTTGGTAGTTTTCCATTCTGCTGTCACGTGCAGGATGACTGTGCTACCCCTGAGCTCCTTTTCTCCAGGCTGAGGCCCCCCAGCTCCCTCAGCTGCTCCTGGTGCCCCAGACCCTTTCCCAGCTCCATTCCCTCTCTGGACACAATCCAGCCCCTCAATGTCTTTCCTGTCAGGAGGAGCCCAGAACTGACCCCAGGATCCGAGGCGGGTGATCACCAATGCCCAGCACAGGGGACAATCACTGCCTGGTCCTGCTTTGCCATTGGCCTCTTGCCCACCTGGGCACACACTGGCTCATATTTCAGCATCCCTAGGCTCTTTTCTGCCCAGCAGCTTTCCAGACCTTTCTGCATGCCTGGAGCACTGCTTGGTTTGGTGTGACCCAAGTTCAGGACCCAGCACTTGGCCTTGTTGAACCTCGTGCAATTGGCCTCGGCCCATCAGTCCAGCCTGTCCTGATCCCTCTGCAGAGCCTTCCTGAGCTCCAGCAGATCCACACTCCCACCCAGCTTGTGGTGTTGGCTATGATGGCACCACCCGAACTGCCTGGGGTGGATTTTTGTGCTCTCACCACAAAAGCGCAGCCCCCTTGCCCTGATGGACGTTGTCCCCAGCCATATTCTCCCACAGCTGGGCTCTCATTCGCAGGATGCTTTGGAAGGTGCTAGTCCACCTCGCTGTCTTTTCTGCACCGCAGAGCCTCAGGGGGCTGACCGGGGACACCGCCGTGCCTGAGGCAGAGGTGGGTTTCGGCTGTCAGGACAGCCCATGTCAGGTTGTTCCCCGCCCACTAGATGGCAAACATGTAAAGGCTTTGCTCCTTCCTGGCCATCCTGGTCCTTGGCTCCAGTGCCAAGAAGAGGGCTGGAGGAGTTGGATTTCTTTTTGCTGGTACTGTCTGCACCGGCAGCCACTGGCTGTGGGTCCAGTGCAATCATTTACGTTTCCAAGTCCTTTGTATAAGATAAATACTGGGGCGTGCACAAACTGCTGAGCTGTTTACAGCTGTTGCGGAGCTGCAGCATCGGCCGAGCGAGCCACAACCAGCTGTGCTCCCATTGCTGCTGGTGTTGGTTTTGGCTTCTTCCAGCTGAACTCAGCCCTGTTAACAGAGGACCAGGAGGAAGAGGACAGAGGCTTGGGGGTTTAATGGGGTATTTTGTTCCACTGACTGTGCTGAGCAGTTTGGGTTTCCCTGAGTCTCCCTGGCTGCTAAGCCAGCATATCCTCAGTGACTGTTTGCCCTGACACTATGTCCCCATGGAGTGCTTTATGGGTACAGTCCCCCTCGGGTACCCTGATCCAAGACTTTGTTGCAGTCCACAGCTTCCTCACAAGGGGCAGTGGAGGGGCAGGTGCTGATTTCTGCTCTCTGGGGACCAGTGACAGGTCCTGAGGGAATGGCATGAAGCTGTGTCAGAGGAGGTTAAGGCTGGATGTTAGGAAAAGATTCTTCACCCCAGAGGGTGAACAGGCTGCCCAGGGAATGGCCCCAAGGCTGTCAGAGCTCCGGGAGTGTTTGAACAATGCTTTCAGGCACAGGGTGGGATTGTTGGGGATGTCCTGTGCAGAGCCAGGGGCTGAACTCGATGATCCTCATGGATGCCTTCCTGCTTAGGATGTTCCATGGTCCAGGGTGGGGAGAATGCTGCCCAAACGCCCTGTCTATCTCTGTGGATGTCCCTTCCGTGCTGTCCCCTGTTGTCTTTAGCCCTGGTGAACCTGGGTTGGTTTGGCCTCTTTGGTCAAAGAAAGTGCTGTAAGTTGGATGGGACAAACCTATCTGAGGGAGTACACTGCCAGCAGACCAGTGCCTCTCCCCAGCTTTGGATCCTGGGCCTTTTGCCTTTCTTTCATGAACGTAAGGTGCTGCTCGAATTTCCAGGCTGGGACTTCTCCTTTGAGATTCAGTAAAGGAGTGGGAGCATCTTCTGTCTGCTGAGAGTGATGAAGCTGGAGTCTGCCAAGGTTTCATGGGTCATGGAAGAGCTGCTGCCAGTTACAGATACTGGCCAGGGAATGTGGGGACATGACTGTTGCTGCGGCAGAACAGGAGATGCCTGAGTAATTCAGGAACCTGATGGATGCATGTACTAAGGTGCCTCTGAAAATCCCTCCAGACTTTATTCTGTATGATGAGGAACTGAAATTCCTTTGAAAACCTGGCTGTGGTGTCTGGCTGGAGCTCAGTTGCCATGATTAGAGAGCAGTATTGCTTTGAAGATGGGATTATGTTGCTTGATGGGCCTTTAGAAGTGTGAGCTTTGACCTCGTGCCCTGATCAAGCCTGTCCTGTTCCTCAGTCCTGTATGGAGACAGTACAGAGCATGATTTCCCTGGGTGACATGGTGTGACTGAGGTGTATGTTCAGGTACACTTGTAACCCTGGCAGGAAAGAGGAAGGGTCTGGGCCAGGTGATGTGTCCACAGTGCTAGTGGGACCTGTGGAGTGCGTATAGTACTTGTGCCACCCTTCAGTGATGAACTTGACAGTGGATGCAGAAAAGCTTTCACATGGTGCTATGGGCATCTGGTTTTTCACAGTAATCCAGACTGGTATGGACTGGAAGGGGCCTTAAAGCTCATCCTGTTCCACTCCCCTGCCATGGGCAGAGACACCTTCCACTAGACCAGGTTGCTCCAATCCCTGTCCAACCTGGCCTTGAGCATTTCCAGGGATGGGACAGCCACAGCTTCTCTGGGCAACCTGTGCCAGGGCCTCACCACCCTCAGAGGGAAGAATTTCTCCCTAATGTCTAATCTAAACCTACTGTGTCTTTCAGTTTAAAGTCATTTTGCCCTGGTCCTTCCTGGGGTCCCTTCCCACTGCATGGTGCAGGCTCTGCCTCTGCAGGTTGATTCCTGGCTCAGCCTCCTGTCATTCAACTGTCTTCCCCTTAGTCTGCTCCCCTCTAGTTTCATCGTGCCTTGGCTTCAGCCTGGCTCCAACATGAGTTAATCTGTCAAACTGTTTCTAACAAACCCACCCAGACAATGGATGATCATGGATCTCTGACTCCTCTCCCCTCCTGTGACCTACAGCAATTTAGGTTAGAAAACAATAGTCCTGGTCTAACAGACCTGATTTCATTCTCAGGAAGATTGCAGCTTTGGTTGTAAAGATAACCAAGTTTGCATAGGGGGCTTCAGGTCTGCAGAAGGTACAATTTACTGTTGTGATGTTTAAAACTTCTCATACTACACTGTGAGCTGAGGGTGCTGCTTGCTCAGCCTGCTGCTCCTGTCCCGTGTAGGGCCAACTTGATGAAGAGAGCAGGGAATGGCAGACACCCCTGTTGTGTGACAGGGTTAGCTGAGGCTGTGGGCCTCCCTTCCTGAAGTAGAGAGATTCAGGACACTGCCCGTAAGGCACCTGTACAGGTGAGCAGGTGATACCATTTCAAAGGCTTTGCTGAAGTCTGGGTAGACATCTACAGCCTTCCCCTCATTCCCTAAGTGGGTCACCTGGCCATAAAGAGTCAAGATTGGTCAAGCAGAAATTGCCTTTCCTAAACCTCTGCTGGCTGGGTCTGATCCCTTGGTTGTCCTGTATGTGCTGTGTGATAGCATTCAAGACGATTTGCTCCACGGTCAGGCTGGCAGGCCTGTCGTTTTCCAGATCGTCTTTCCAGCTCCTCTTCCCAGCCCAGCTGCCTGGGGTAAGTGCTCAGGAAGAGCTTGGTCCTGCCAGGTATAGTGGTCTGGCTCTCTGGCTGTCAAACCCTCCCGCCTCCAGCCCCTAATCCATCTGCCAGCTTATCCCTGGCTGCCTCACGTTTCCCTCTTCTGTGTCTTTGCAGATGCATTATGGGGCTGGAAGCTTCTGGGCACCCAAAGGCACCATAGGAAGGAGCCCAAGGGCTGGGCAGGGGTGATAAAGGGGCTGCTTTGTGCCTGCTGGCAGCCTTTGAGCCCTCCTGGGGCTAGAAGCCCCCAGTCCTCGGGGCTTGCACTGAGGCACAGTTTGCTGAATGCCACCAGGTGCTCCAGCATGGGGATACCTGGCCAGGATCACAGGACAGCTTAAGGCTCCACACAGAAGCTTGACCCTGGGACCTCTCCATTACCCCCTTGGGGCAGCGGTTGTGATTTTACAGTGTGGGTGGAAACACTGAGCCAGGCTGGACACTGGAATGAATCCCTGGCTGTGTGCTCCAACAGAGGCTGGACAGACCCCAGCTCGTGGCAGAGAACCGAGTGGCTGTGGGCCAAGGGCTTGTGTGTGCACTGTGACCCTGAGACACAGCAGCACAGTGTCCACATGGGCTGTCTGAACCCAGCTGTTCAGGGGGTCGTGGTTACTCCACTTCTTGGTCATGGAGCTAGTTGGGGAGGATGGGCAGCAAGCCCCTGCTTGTCCAAGGGTACTTGAAGGGACCCTGCAGAAGGAGAGGTTTGTCCCTGGCCATACATGGGAAATGTGAATTAGAGGACACTCCTTGGTGACATAGCTCTCATCTCTCCTCCAGCAGACTGTAGCATGATCCTGGCCATGTCCTGGCATGGATGCTGTGTGGGATAAGTACAGCTCCAATATAGAGAAGGGTGAGGAGGAGCTGGCACACTAGGATCACAGCTTCTCTGATGCCATCTGGGATCCCCCAGTATCTGCTGATCCCAGGCAAGACACAATTCTCAGCATCACCATATAACCCCACTGACTTCTCTCCCACACTGCTCCCAACACGTCTCCTGCTGTGCCAGCTCTGGTGTGTGCTGGCTGCTACCTTGTGGCTGTCTCAGCACACTTGATCAGACAGGCAGCTCTGAGCTGCTGGGGATGCATGAGTGGCATCTTGGCCTGGCAGCAGCTGCACAGTGCCTGGTGCCAAATGGCTCTAAGCAGAGCTGGCCTGATGCAGGCTGGCATGCCAAGGGGCAGGGTTTGCTGCCATTGAACCTTCTGTCCTCAGCTGTCAGTCTCCTGGAGAGCAGCCTGGGTCCCTTTGTTGTGACATGATGTCCCTGGAGAGGAGGGGCCTGGTTTTAACTTGTTTCATCTAAAATTGTGATGTGCCGCAGAAAAGTCTGTCCACCCTGCTTGTGCTGCTTCATCAATTGATTCTAACATAAGCAGGAGGCCTCGGCTGAGTCCCAAAACCCTGCCAGGGACTGTCACCAAGCCCAGGAACATCCCTGGCTCCAGAGGGGATGGGTTGATCTCTGTGGTGACCCACTGGCCTGCATCCCAGCAGTGCCTAGCCAAGCAGGGCTGGGACAAGGGGGCCCAGCAGTGTTTTCCCCCTTTCCCCAAGTTGTTATTTCAGCTGCTGGAGCCTTGGCAGGGCTGATAAACACCCTGCAGGTGCTGTTTCCAAGTACCTTCTCCATGAAACACCCCTGTGCCCTGGCTCGGGGTTCCCTTGCTGCCTGCCCCCTGCCCTCACGCCTCTTCCCCAGGCCCCTGGGACAGGCACTGCATACACTGGCCCTTGTACTCACCTCCCTCCTGACCCACTGGTTAACAGAGCCTGCTTTTCTGCTGGTGTAAGAGCCAGAGGCAGAGTTCAGCCTCAGCCATCGTGCTCTAGTCCTCCAGGGCTGCTTCTTAACCTGGAGAAGCAATGGGTTATTTGTGTTACTCTTGGCAGGGACACGCAGGCCCTCCAAAATGCATGGAGGTGTGGGGCATTGGCCAGCCTGTGCTGTTTATGTTGGACCCACCATGCTGGGAATTCGTTCAGTTCAGCTGCTAATTGCTTCAGAAGTGTGGGGCTGTGTCAAACGGATGCAGGATCGGGACAGCAAGCATGGCTGGGGAGGAAGGCTGACCCCATGCTGTTTTGCTCAGCGCTCTCAGGACTTTGGTATCTCACCTCTCCTGGCTGCATCAGCCCCAGTGAATCTGCAGGGAGTGGAGGTGTTTTGGCTGTGACCTTGTTTCTCAGGAGCCCCAGTATGGAGATGTGAGCTGTTTCTGGGGGAGAGAGAGCAACCCCATTCCCTGCTGCACATCATCTCTTCTAGGATGGAGAGGGAGAAGTGGTGGGCAAGAGGCTTTCCCAGCCCCAAATCCCCATGCTGGTTCTTCTTGCCTTGTCTCACCCAGGTTTGCTCTCATGCTTGTTTGTAAGTCCCACAGTGCTCTGACTGGTGGGAATGGAGGATTTTCCCCCACAGAAAGGCTTTTCCCTTGCTCAAGCATGAGCTGACCCCTTCCATTCCTGTTCTTCCACTGTACCTGGTCTGTGCCATAGCTTCAGTGCTGGGGTGGTGGTAGGGCTCACTCGCCTTGATATGAGCACAGCTGAGGGCAAGCAGGAGTGGAGAGGCCTTGAAAGCACCACCCTGTGTGTTGTACAGAGCGTTTCTGGGACCTCCAGACATGCTAGCACCCAAAGCCTGGATGCTGGTTGTGGGCCTTTACCTTTGCAGGCTGGACACACCATCATTCCCCTTCGAGCAGGTCAGCTTCACCACTGTTCCCTGTAGCATCAGCTGTCCATCCAGCTGTTCATCCATGTGGGAGGGGATGTCTTTTCCCAGAGCTGGGTGGGATCTAGGGCAGGAAGAGGTGCTACCAGGTGGTATCCTGGCCTTGGGAAGAGGCCACCAACCCTACCACCATCTTTCATGCAGTCATGATCATCCTGCTGACCCAAGGCATGTTGATCCCAGGGCATTGTGCATGGAGAGGGCTCTGTGCCAGGTTAAGGACTGAAAACCCCAGGCAGACTCAGGTCTCTGGAGTGGACATGGTCCCTTGGTCCTCATGCCTCTGAGATTTAGCATTGATTGTTGCTTTGAGCCTCTGTGGGCTGAACCAGGATGCCTGTCCTGTAGCTTCATCCCTGCTGGATGCTTAGCTCTGCCTGGCTTGCTGCCCCACTGGCCTGCATCATGTCATCCTGCCTGTGCCCTCTCCCACCCTTCTCTCCCTGCCCCTGCTTTCCTTCAGTAATTGTCCTTTAAAAGTCCAAACACCTATTGTCCAAATGGGGATTAAGCACCATCTGTACAAACTTTGAGGCCATTTTCAGTGACTGGAAGGAAACAGATGACTCAGAGAGGCATTGCGACACAGATCAGCACTGACCCTGGCTGAGCCAGAGGATCTCAGTGGAGCAGCCCTGTTAACCCAGGCACCTCCTGGGAGCCTTTTGAGGCTCATGGCAAAGAGCTAGCAGCAGTTTTCAGCGGGCTGTGGGATCCCCCCTGATTTGTGAGCTGTTCCCAAACAGCCATCCCTCGTGGCACAGCTGTAGTCCATCTGGTCCGACTGCTAGCTCCTGAGATCTGATTTGGAGTGGTGCTGGTGAGAAGGTGACGCAATATGTGAGCTTCGTGGCAGGGCGCTCAGGCCAGGAGGTCCATGGTTAGTGTTGGACCTCCCAAAACCTTCATCCTGTGGTCCTTTTCCTCAAAATGGTGACCAAAGATTGGTGAAGGTAGCCCTGGAAGAAGGTGACAGCATCCACTGATAGATGTCGGGAGATGTCTTCTCATGGGAGCAGAAAAGTTGTCCCTTCTATCCACACCACCTCACCTGCCTTGTTCACGACATGTTTCTAAAGCCTCTTAGGACTGGGATGGCACCCAAACTGAGGACACAGTAGTAGTGCATGGGAGGCAGAGGACCAGGCTGCTGGCTGTGGTGGCCCAGCAGTGAGGAGCACTTGGCCAAAGTAGGATATCCATCAGGGTGTTTTGCAGGCAAAAGCAAAACCCTGCTTTAGCAAAGTCCAACAAAAATCCCCTTTGATCCTGTGTCCTGAAGGAAATTAGGGGAAACAAAACAGATTAAGGTTGGGAAGACTGAGTGGATTAGATGTTTTGAAGGATTTGAGATGATTTAACTGATCCCATGGTCACATGGATCAGGGTAAGGTGGAGGTGGATCTGGGTCCTGAGGAGTGCAGGTACAACTAAGCCCAGGGAACTGAACAGAGATCCCTGGGTGATGGATGTGAGGATGAGGAGTGAAGTGCTCTTGTTTTTTGTTTGTAGGGGAACTGTAGCTTGCAACTTTTTGTCTTTGCTTGCTGTATTTGTTGTTCTCCAGCTCCACCATGGCTTGTTTCTGGCTTGCCTGGACTGCTGATTTGCAAGATGCGATGCTGGAGCATCTTTGAGCTCAGATCCAACAGCAAGGATGAGGCAGGCCTGGACTTTGGGTGATGGCAGTGGTGTGGGAGGAGCATCAGGAAAATGCTCCTCATTTGGGAGTGTTTTGCTCAGCTCCTGCTCATGGTGCTGTCCATGCTCACTGCATTGGGATGGGAAACCGGTGTGAGATGTGCTGGGGGTGTGCATGTGTCTGAATCTCATATCCTGTGCAGAGCTCAGTGCCTTCACATCCTGAGAGGCTGGGGCAAGAAATAAGTAGGTCTCAACAAGGAGCTGTGATTAAGACAGCTTTACCACAAGGGCTAGACAGATACAACAGGATCAGAAGCTGGTGAAACTTTTAGGCAGAGTTTAAATAAAATGATCTGAAGACAATGCTAAGGCAAGTAAGATTTTGCTTGGCTTAACACACAAAACAGAGAAGAAAAGGAGAAGAATTTCCCCTGTGAAAATCTCAGCTGGTTCAATTTCCAGTGACAGTCAAAGAGTTAAAGTGATACGTTGGGAGTTATGAGTGTTTATCTAAAAGAAAAGTGGCAGGTGAAAGGGATAAAATAACACAGTTTGTAAAGCAATGCAATATGTTTGAATTATCCAAGGATCAGAGTAGGAATTTGGAAGGTAATACTGGATAGAAGGAAATGAGAGATGGAGACAGAAATAGGATGGGGCAAAACCAGCTTGAGATGGCTTTCCCACTGGTTACTGCAAAGGAAAAAAAAGGGGTTGGTATCATTAGGACCATTGTGAATTTGTCTATTAGAGAGGCTTTTTATTATACTTTCAGAGTTAAGCTCGCGGCCTCTGCTGTATCAGGATGCAGAACAGGCCCTCCTGAGCTGGGTTTGGCTGGAAAAACATGCAGAGTCTGTTACTGTGCTCAGAACACCCCTGAACGGCCCTTGTGCTCAGATGACCTGTGGAACACCCAGCTCCTGACTGAGTGCTGCATCCTTCCTGTCCTCCTCAGGGTGCTGTGAGTGCTCAGCCCCATGGCAGAATTGGGTTCCCCCCAAGTCTCCAGTGGGATGAGCACTTCTTCAGTAGTGATGAAACAACTGCTCTCCATCTGCCTAACGAGGTGCTTCTGCTCTTGCCATCATAGCACTAGGAGATTTTCTTCATGGGGAAGCATGTGGGCAAAAGGGTCTTGGGACCATGGGAAGATACATGGGATGCAGCTGGGAAACTGCTTTGCTAGGAGGGCTTGGGCACTTCCAAAGGGCTGCTCTTAAACTGTGGCAGAGCCATGCAGGAAAATTCAAAATAGATGTATCCCACTGCCCTCACTCTTAATTGGCTTCTACAAGCTTGTCTTCACCTGCTCTCCAGGCACCATCCCCACTAGCCCAGAGATCACCTTCTCCTGGGCTGTTTGCTTGGGAATTCTGGGACGTTTCCAGCTTCTTATGCTGCTGAGAAACTCACAGAGTGCTTGGGGAAGTGGCAACACCTCCACCATTGCCTCTGCCTGGGGCCTTCTGCCTGGACAGCTCTGAAATCTCTGTTTGCCTCCTCAGCCACATCTTCACCCTCACCTCTGCTCCCCTAAATGGTACGTTGTTGCCTCCAGCACCTTCATCTGACAAAGGCCTTGGATGGCAGCTCTCTCACAGCTGTGATGTTGGAAGATGCTTTCCCATTCCATGAGTGCCTTCTCTTATCATGGTTTCTGTGCCTTTGGCACTCACCAAGGAGACCAGGACTGTGTTCCAATCTTTGTGGGATTTACAGGTACAGTGGTAGACACCAGCCTTCTCTAACTAAGAGAAGGTAAAGGAAAAAATCTCAGGCTGATGTGTAATTGATGCCTTGACTTCTTGAACCTGCAAGCTCCCCAGAGCAGGGGCTCCAAGGTCACCATAATCCCAGTGGCATTTCTTATTAGCCTGACATTTCCTAGCTGTGTTACATGGGAAATTGAGATGATGATGTGACTTTATTCAGAAAAAAAGTCACACAAAGCACTGATTTAATTTGCATCAAACTCAGCTCTGAGGCCCTCCCAGATATGCTAGGTTTCTTGATGGAAATTAAATGGTTGCATATTTTTCAGCTGGCCAGGTAGCAGAGTACTCACCTCAGGCCGGGTCCCAGATGAGCTATCTGTAGGGCTTCTGCTGCTGCTTCTTCTTCACTTTGGTTGTTCTTCCTTTCTTCATGGTCATCTCAAAGTTCACTTTTCTTCACACCATCCTGGAGGTCAGGTCTTCCCACTCTTCCCTTGTGGTCCCAGACCCCTTGAGAGTGTCATCATTCTGCAGTGGTTGTCCAGAGAAGCTGTGTCTGCCCCATCCCTGGAAATGTTCAAGGCCAGGTTGGATGGGGCTCGGAGCACCCTGATCTAGTGGGAGGTGTCCCTGCCCATGGCAGGGGGTGAAACTGGATGAGCTTTAAGGTCCATTCCAGCTCAAACCACACTGTGATTCTGTGATCCTCATGGTGAAGTGGCTGCAGGCAGACCATCACTTTGTATTGGCCTCATGGACCTTGTCTGTGCAAGGCCTGTTACCCCAGTAATTCTGAGATGCCACATGAATACCGATGTTCCTTTTTATTTTTCCCCCAGAATTACATGTTTTTTCACTGTTCAAATTAAGCTACATAGTAACCACAGTGCCTAGACCCTTTGCACTGCTCTGAACATATTCTGTATTTCTGTGGTCTTTCTTGGACATCTTGTTTTACGGCCAAGTTTGAAGGCTTCTATAACCCTGCTACATTAAATTTTCTGCACAACTTCCTGGACAGTAGCTCAACAAGCAATTCTGCAGTACAACAGGATACCTGGACTGTTTTTTCAGAAGCAGCCTGAAACTCCCTTTTGAAATTTCTAAATCTCGGGTTCAAGAGCTATTTGCTGATAAACTTCTATACACCATCTTCCTCTCCTTCAGAAAAGTGGAGACTTTGAGGCTATAAATTTGATGCTGTCAGGTGCTGTTCTCCTGGGTGTCTTAGGTGGAAGCTGTAGATACGAGGGAAGATGCAGCAGCACTTCTGTCTCCTACATCCTTTCTTGGCCACAGCAATTTTTCTGACAGTTCCTTGACACATGATGGGGTCATGCATCTCTTGTTTCTTAACCAGCAAAACAGTGACGTGCATGCAGGTAGTTGAAATCATCTTGCAGACCAAAGGATGGGAGCTGGAGAAGCTGATGGCTTCTCAGATTATGCCATAGGGAAGAAGTCACAGTCCTTTGAGCTCTGACTTGGTGAGCAAGCAGCAAGTACATAGTTCTGGCTGTGGTTTCTGTACCTCTGTGAGGTCACCTATGGGCACCTGGGGATGATAAGATAGGTGAGAGGTGACCAGCCATCATAGTTTCACTTCCTATGCTACAGTATAGTCACTACCTGCTGGTTGCCTGCTTTGCCACCCTGCTTGATAGTCTTCCTTTGGAAAGGGCTTGAGGTGTGGTGAGACTTTCTCATGGTCTGAGTTTGGCTCCCCCAGCTCAGGAGGCTGAGACACCTGAAGAGATAGGCCACTGCATTCTCCCACCTCTTCTTAAGTCTTGCTGTAACAGCCTTACAGCCCTCTGGGTAAAGAATTTCTTCCTAACATTTAATCTAATCTCACCTCTTCTAGTTTAAAATTGTTTCCCATGGTCCCATCACTATCTGCATTATGGGAGCAAAGCTGTGACAATGCAACAACTGTCCTAGACCAGAGCCAAGAGGGACAAGTAGGCTCAACAGCCACTGAGGGATTTGGGGTGGGTTATTTTTTTGCACTGCTGAGCAAATGACTCTAATTAAGGCTTGCAATTTGTGCTTTCATTTGTGGTGATGAAGAGCTGGAAGGAGAGGATCCTGGTGGATCATTTAGCTCCTTTGGACCAAACATCTAGTGTTGAGGCACTGCCAGAGCAGTTTGGGGATCCACAGTGGTATGGAGCTCACTCAGGCTCATGCACATGCACTTGAGGATGGTCAGATCTGGGATGGGAAAAGGAATGTGTTGCCAGGTCTGGAAGCCAGCCTAGGAGAGATCATAGCTCCTGAGGACTGAGCATAGGCACAAGGATGGGGTTTGCATGTAGCCGCATCTCTGGATCCCTGGTAAGGAGCTTGGTGGCTGCAGAAACAACCCTGGGCATACCTGTGAGGGATGAGAAGGGCAGAGCCCAGTGCAGGTGCTGCTCGAGCTCCAGGTGTTAGTGTGGTCCAGCCTAAACGCTGTGATGCAGGGCCTGATCCTCAGCCCAGCTCCTGCCCCTTTCTCCCCTCCACCCACACTGAGTGTTACAATTCAGTCCAAGGCAGGTTGCACAATTTATTTTCCTGTGCTTAAAGCAGGATTTTGGCAGTAAGGGTCGGGAGGCCTCTCTGAGGAGCGCTGGCTGGGCGCCCTCCTGCCGTCACGGTATCATGCTGCTGTCACAGGCTCTGCTTCTGCCGGGTGTCCGTCCTTGAGCATGGCCTTGTGCTGCAGCCTAGTGCTGCTGAAGGACACACTGCATGGCCAAGGCACCACTGACATCTGCAGCGAGTGCAGGTGGAAGTGATGGCCACCCCAGCGTGGGTTCTCCTGTGCCAGACTGACGTGAAGCCCATCATGCCCATTTACAGGTGGCATGTGCCATACATGTGTGTGGTGTGTCACCTCTAAGGAGGACTAATCCTCTTCTTCCCCTGCCCATGCAGTGAGACACCTTTCTGTCCCTGAAGTATCTCTTTGGTGGTCCTTAGACACTTATTTCCTGCTGTCTCCATCACCTTGCTTCCCTACAGCCAGCTGGTAAAAGTCACGTAGATAAAGGGAGAGAAGGAGATGCAGGAGAATTACTGTGCTCATTGCTGAGGGCATATGCAAAGGGATTTGCTGTAATGTTCACTGATGGTGTGAGGGAGGGAAAGGATGTGAGTGCTAACTTAGGCTCCGTCAGCATCATTAATCTCACCCACAGTGATTTAATTGCTTTGCAAGGAGCAGTGGGTGAGGCTGAACATGCTCAGAGAGGGAGAATGAGATAGTTGGGAGTGATGGAAATGTCCTTGGCCAGCAAAGGGCATAAGGGTGATGTGGTCAAAACAGCTGGAGAAAAATACCAGCTCTGCCCACGTGCTTGGCTGTGCCAGGCTTGGACTGGATCCGGGAGGGAGAGCTGGGAAATGTGAAGCCCAGAGCTTGAAATAGCTGAGGCTGAAGGTACCTGACACCTAGGTGGATTTTCCAGTAGAAAAGGCAAAGAAAACAGAAGAAGCAAGACATGGTGGTAAAGTTAGGAGTTTGGAGAATGGGAAAAAAAATATGAATTTACCATTTAGAGCAGGGTGGAGAGGACTTGGAGGTGATGTCCTATTTTTGCTATGATGATCTTGAGTTGGCAGTGGGACATCCAGGAAGGTTTATGAGGAAGAGAGGCTGGGTGGAGACGTCAGCCTGTGAGTTATCAGAGGAGGGATGAGCTCACGAAGGAGAAGATGTTGGGAGACTGAGGATGAGGACCTAGTGCTGGGCCTGGGGCTGGAGCATGTGGCAGGATGCAGTGGTGGGGAGAGGCATAGTGTGATGTAGTCTGATGCGTGTGGGATGCAGGGGACAGGCAGAGTAGGTGGAGGGCATTGGAAGAGGAGAACACAAATAATCTTGCTCTATCTATGGTCACAGAGAAGCCAGTGTCTCCCTACGCCTTGGTTCAGGAGAAGAATGAGGCATCTTTTTTTTTCACTGGGGACAATTCCTTACCTGAGACTGAAGCTGGATTGGGGAAAAGAAGTGCTGGAGGAGTGGGATCCACCAGGGGAAGAGAGAAGCTGTTGGAAGTAAGGGGTTTTGGGAGGCTCAGGTATCATTTTATCCCATCCTACCATCCTCTTTCTGCAACAAGTTAAAACTTAACAAAATATCCCTCAACCCCTGCCACCACAGAGGCCAAAGGGAGAGAAGACATTGGTTTTACCATGAGCCTATGAAAAGGTAAGCTTTGAGAGCACACAAATGGAAAGCTACAGCTAAAGAAGGGAGACAAGGCAGAGTGTACAGCTGGACCCAGAAGCAACCCCTGCTGAAGCAAGAAGCTCCAGACTGTAGGGAACAGTGTGAAAAGGATGCAGTCAGTGCTCCTGACTTGGGGGAAGGACAAGGGACAAGCAAAATGCACTGTCTGTGGGCAGCTTGGAGCATACCTGGGTATTGGGCACTGCATCCCCTCCAAATCCAGCAAACTGCAGCACAGCGATGGAGGCAAAAGGCAGCAGGTCCCTGACTTGGCATCTGTGGGCAGTTCTTGCCTCCAGCTCAAATGCACCTCGAGCCCACTGGCAGGATGCTGCCAGCAGCACACAAGGTAGCTGTGGCTCCTCGGCTGTGGGCAGGGTAGGGGAGCACTGTTGTAAGCAGATGGATATTGATGCCCTCTCCACAGGAGGAAGTAACAGACTTACTGAAATCTAAAATAAGTTGCCTCTTAAGCCAGTAGTGTGTCAAGTGGTTAAAGCAGAAGCAAGCTGTACTTCCACTGATGGGAAAGCAGGGATGCTGCCTGTGGTCCAAACACCAGCATCTCCTGAGGAGAGACTGGAGGAGGGACAAAGAGAGCTTCAGTGCTCTCTTTGCATTGTCAGGAGGCCCCATGTGGGCACCTCTCTTCCCAGCTAAGGACTCTTAGGAGACCAGCAACTATGAGGTGTTTGCAGCATGTTATAGTTCTACACAGCTCAGTGGAGCTGACTTCAGGACAGGAAAACCCTATGGCTTATTCAGCACAAACTCATTACTTAATAGACAAAGTAAATATGAAAACGCATTTCTGAACCCCCTCTGGTGTTGAAACTTACAGCTATGAGAAGAGCCAGAGTGCTGCAGAGCCAAACTATCCCTGGGTGGCATTTGCAGGGCTTAGCTTTCGTTGCAGCCTGAAAAAATCCCATGTGCAGAGATTATCTCCATGCAAGATTTGGATTGTCTTGTTCAGCTTTGGCCCTCATCCTAGATGGACAAGGAGCAGAAGACTTGGCCAATGGCCTGAGCTCTGTGACCTCCTCTGCATGAGCTGGGAAGGGAAGAACTGTCTCTAAGGTATTTGAGGATTTGCAGCCTTGGGGGGCTGAAGAGATGGAACCAGGGGAGGCAAAGCTTAGATTCCCCCCTCCAGGAATTTAATGCTGCACCCTTGGCCAACTGAGCCAAACCTTGCTCAAGTCTGGTGCAGACCAGGAGATTTCTGGTTTGCACTGAAATGGATCAACCCATGGTGCTCCACCTCAGGACCCACCTAGGGTGTCCCTCCCCACCATCTGGCACATTTTGCTGAAGGTTTATTGGAACTGGTGCTGAGCAGGCAGGAGGGAGGCAGCTGGGGTGTGCTGGGGTTTGCCCTAATGCAAACCTCCCTCATCCTGCACTGCTTCAAGTCAGTTGCCAGCAGATGGTGTTTGGAGACCTTCCAGTGCCCACAGGCTCTCCCCCAGCCCATCACTTCTATGACACAGGTGGGATTTCACATATGCCTGTGCATTCCCCTAACCTTTCCCCTCTCAAGGAAGAACAAGACTGCAGGTTTTGCAGGGACCCCCTCCTTCAGCCGGGTGGGTGATGGCGACAGCTCTGGGCTTTCCTGGACCATGCAGGGAGCTCCCTCCTGCCCAGGAGGGCTCGGCAATGCTGACTCCTCACCTGTTGGCTTGAGGTGCCATTTTGAGGTTTTTCTCTGCTTCCTTTTACTTCTTGACTCATAGACCGGTGGGTGAGGGAGAGAGGAACTGGTTCGCTTTCCACCTTCCCTCGCAGTGCCCCTCTGCTTATTAGTTCTCCAAATATTTCGTACTGCAGCCCAACAGCAAGGACTCTGCACTAACCCAGTCCTAGGCAGAGGGAAGCCAGAGCAGGCAGGACAGTGCCTTATCCTCGTGGCAGTGTCCCAGGAAGCAGGACAGGACAGCTGGGGCCCTGCTGCAGTAAATCTCTGTGACCAGGGCACACATGGCAGCATCCCTCTGGCTGAGTCTTTCTCTTGTGCATTCCTAAGGGTGAGACAGTGATAGCTGAATGCTGGTGCGGCAGAGCACCAGCATTCCTCCACCCCCAACAATTGCTCCACTTTATACTTTTGCTTTTCTCAACATCCAGCAGGATAGGGACTGTCCCCCAGTGCCTTCCTGAGTGAGAACAGGCATGTGGAGGGGAAAGAGGAGACCTGTTGTGGGGTGCATGTGAGGTGGGGGCAATTATGGGACAGAGGATAAGAAAACTTGCTTTTTCTCCCATCAGCTCCCAGCTCCAGTAAGAGTCAGTGGATTGCAGGTACCACTGCCCTTCACTGTCTCCAGTGGAACCGAGTACTGGAGAAGAGATGGGGGAAAGGGAGCATGGTGGGACCATCGTGTCCTCCCTCCAATACCCCTAGGCAGCAACTGAGGAGCTTCTGTAAATCAGAGCAGTCACTGGAGCCGCTCCAAAATCCATCCATTGCCCAGGAGGCTTTGAGCATCCCACAACAAGGAGGTGCAGGAGTGTCTCACATTGAGCTCATAAACTGATCACCCTGGCTGGGCTCCATATGGAACTCAACTCTTGGAGGACAGTGCCACCCTGCCACCACCTGCCTGTCCCTTGCCATGCACCTGGCTGCAGAGGCTGTGCTCCTTCCCTTCCTGAGGCTTAGCCATGACAGCGGTGCTCCAGGATGCTCAGTACATGCCTTTAAACAAACAAAAATAACCACCATAGAAGATTTCAAATGCTGCACTACCCTTGCCTTAAACACTTCTTGTCTGCAGCACTCCAAAAGCAGCAGAAGCCCATCCGACAGGAGGTGGCACCACACAGGTCCCCAGGCAGCCACAGAGCAAACGTGTCTGCTGGCACAGGACACCAAGGGACTCTGGCTTCAGCAATAAATACAGCAAAGCAGACAAAACAAAATAAAAAAAAGCCAACAGTGATCAGGTTTTTTAAACTTTAAATATTTTTTCTTTAAAATCTGTTTTTCTCTGTGGTTCGGTCTCTGTAAAGAGCTGTGCTCTCCCTGCATCATCTGGGTCACTTCCTCAGTCCTGGCTGTGGGGCAAGGGAAAAGCAGGGTCAGTTAAAGAGAGTACAGGTGGGTGCTCTCCCCCGTGCATCACCGGCACGTGTGGATCTCCACCACCCGATGGCAGGGTTTGCACTTGACGGAGCAGCACCAGTGGAATTTGCAGCTGCACCTTTCCACAACCTCCACTTCGTCCGTGTGAAAGCCACGGCCGCAGCACATCAGCTCGCAGCCATCGATGGCCTTGGAGGTCTTGTTGCACTGCCGCCCACTGGTGCCCAGGACCCCATTCTTGAGGTCGTGGTCACAGAAGTCGGGACTGGAGTCTAGGTAGACGAGGTCCTCGTCTGTGTGTGGCTTGAACTGGGAGTTTTTGGGCACCAGCACTTTGGTGGATCCAATCTCGCTCTGTTCCACCTCTGTGGCACCGTCGAATTTCTCCTTCAGGACGTTGCCCACTTTGCGGAAGGGGGGCATGGCTTTCCAGCATGTCTTGAACTCGCACGAGCCTGACACACCGTGACACTTACATTCCACCCGCATGTTGTTCAGGATCGCCTGCAGGAACAGACACAAGGAACGATCAGCGCAGGATGGACATAGCAGGGAGGGAGCAATGGATGGGGTCTGGGAGGGCTGTGCAGAAAACACTGTTGGGTGGCTATGGGATTACAAGAAGCCCAAATGGCTCAAGCCGTGGCTGCAGAGCCTGGCTGGGATGCTGCAGAGTGGCGCCAGCTGCCTAGGTTTCCTCCTTGCCATTACCTTCCTCCCTGCCTCGTTGTTGTGGAGGTTCATTAACGCTCTGTTGGAGGAGGCCCCTTTGCTCCTCTCACGGATGTCGACGAAGGACTGTGAGAAGGCCACACCGTAGGCGATGTTATCGGAGCAGCCCGACCACTGGAAGCCTAAGGCAGAGAGCACAGATGAGACAAATACTGCCACCCTGTAGTGCTTGCACTCTCCAGCCCTGCTCTTCCTAAAATCCAGCTGGCCTGCCCCCTCTCTGTCTTGCTGCCTACTAGTCTGCACTGCATGGGAACAGGGGAAGCTAGGGAGTGTGGCCCTGGGGAACACATGGACAAAAGATGCTTTCTGTCCTCTGGGTGATGCACTCAGGTGCCTTTTTGAGGCAGTCACGTGGACTAACCAGAGTTCTGGTGTTTTAAACTTTCTCCTCCTTTCTGGATGGCTCCAGGGAGTGGGTTTGAATTGCAGGTGTTTTGGCTACTTTGCGTCCCCACGCAGCTGCAGCTGCCCCCTGTTCAGACACTCACCCTGTGGACTGCCCCCCTGCACTGTGCGGTCACATCCACACTTGTCCAGCTCGCCACTGCTGCAGGCACGGGTCACGGCGAAGGCCACCCCTGCCGAAGAGATGGCATAGACAAACGCTGCCTCCCGCGTCCCTGCAATGGCACAAACCACGGTGGGAAAGGTGGAAGAAAGTCCGAGGCAACACAGGCGGAAATTCTGGAAGCAATGCAGCCCAGTGGCAGAAGACCCTTGGTGGATTGCCTCATGTGTCTCTTCTCCTCTCCCCTCTTACTTCTGGTGTGCCACATAATCCCCCCTGAAAAGCTGGTCTGACAGATGGCTCTTGGCAAAACATGCTATACAGAGCTATCAGGCTAAACCTTTTGCTCTGTCACTTCCTCCTAAGATGAGACAGCACAATGCAGGACCTTCACTGTCCCCACCCTCAGGGATGCTGCTTGCTTAGAGCCAAGCCTGGACCTGACTCATCAGAGACCCCTGGGTACTGGGAGATGTTTTGCAGAAGTGAGGGCCCATTCTTGCAGTGGGAAGAGCTGGGAACTGCCCCACAACATTACAAACATGAATGACAGGTGAATGATAAAACCTGGCAATAGGAGGGACGGAGGCTGCACTGCCAATGTGGACAGAGCTCTCCAGAGCTTATGTGGAAGACTGTCTTGCCTTGTACTTGCAGGGCAAGCCATGGAATCTTTCCTGCATCCAAAATAGCTGTCTGCTTTCCACATCCAGGAACACTCCCTGCAGCTGCTGATCCTTGCCATCCTTTTTCACAGGGTCCTGTAGCTCCCAATGCTTCCCAAACTACCCTGCAAAACCCTGTTCTGCTCCCAAAGCATCTCACACAACCCCACTGCTGTCCAGGCTGCAGTGCAGTCCCAGCTCTTGTGTCTATGTGATGTCACAACCTATGTGATGCCACATGGTTGAGAAAAGCTTGTTTGGGATTGGGCGCATCCCTGGGTGTGAACACACAGAGTAGCAGTGGCAGGGATCAGCTTTAGTTTAGCAACACACAAATCCCCACTATCCTCTGAGGCCGGTTGAGGACACAAACCCTCCATTTCTGAGCAAGGAGGGCTGGTATTTGGGGTGGTCCCATGCTTGGTACAGAGGGGGGATGGCTTGTGAGCAGGCATCACTCAGCTTGCCGGTCAGAGAGAGGGCAGCTACTTTGGTGGTCGCATCCCAGACTTTGGTGGCCCAGCTGGCAGTGGCTGGGGAGGAACCAGCCAGTGTGGGGACTGAACTGCCTCCAAGTTAATCGAGGTTAATAGTAGGATCATGTTGGTCGGTTTGTTCTGTGGCTGCCTAAAAAGAGACGACTTTTAGTTTCTGGTATTTCTGGTATTTCCAATCCCTGAACCTTCACAAGAAGAGATCTTCACCCCTGCACTGAGAGGAGGAAAGTCAAATAAGGAGCCAGGGGGATGCTTTGCTCTAGGGCTCCTGGGATGGGAGGTGAGAGAGTGCCTCAGAGGTAGCACCTGAGGGGAGGCAAGGGATGCTTCAGTGACCTTAAGGGGATGCAGAGGGGTTTTCCCCTCTGTATCCTCACTCCAGTGCTCTGGTTTGATTACAGTCCTGTGCTTCTGGGAAGTCAGGGTGCAGCTGGGATCAGAGGGGCTGGGGGCTGCCCTGGCCATACCCAGCCCTGAAGGCTGGGGGAGGGCACTGATGCTGCCACATGTCCTTCCCATGCCAGGCAGCACCGAGCCTTCCTCCTGATGGTGCCCCCATTGATGCTCTGCTCAAAAGTGGCCACATGCCAGCCTGGCAGCAGCCACCACTTCAGCACTGCCCAGAGAGACTGAGTAAATGCACCCATGGCTTTATGGAGTAGAGCTCCTGGGTTTGGTGGGGAAGAGATGAGACCACAGGGTGACTTTAGGACCTTTGTTCAAACTTGGCATGTCCTTGTCAATGGGTGTGAAAAAGGTTCAGGAGAGCTGAGGAGCAGCAGGAATCTGGATATGCTGTACCCAAAACAGTGAATAGAGCCCTGCTGAAGTACACAGGGACCCATCCACCCCAAGATCCAGTGCTGGACGGGCCATTCCTGACCCTCCCCAGCCACCGGTTCAGGGCCAAGCAGGCAAAATCCCACCTGCAGCCCACCAGACTGCTTTTATAGCCATTCCCCCAGCAGCATCACCCCAGACACACGTCCTTGCAGCTCACCTTGTGTCACCACCTTGCCGAAGACAGGCAGGGTGTCCAGCGTGGAGCAGTTCCAGCGGCGGTTGCGGAACTGGTACTGGCACTCCTCGATGGCCAGCTGGGCTCCGCGTCGCACCGAGTCCATCACCTCCAGGTTCCTCTTGCACATCTGCACCTGGCGCTGGATCAAGCCCTTCAGCTTCTCACAGGTCTCCTCCTCGGAGATGCTCCCCACTGAAGACAGCTTCGCCAGGTACCTGCCATGACACCAGCACAGTGGGTTAGGAGGCAAGGGCTGGGGGAGCCCGTATTCAGCTAAGACCCATGTTCAGCCTTGCAGAAAGCAAGGAGACTGAACCTCTTAGCCCTCCATAGCTGAGACCTGCTGCCCATATGGGGTCACCTTTAAATGTACCACAGCAGTGGCTCCGCAGGATGCATTTTTGGCTGACAGAGAACAAGCCCAAGCAAAACAACCATCCCTCTGCAGCCTAGTCCCTGTCTCTTGAGGAGTCCAGCTGTTGGTTCCCCTTTGCCTCTGTTGCCTGCAAGGAAGATATTTTCAGTGCTGTCTGAATGTGCCTGGTCAGGTCTCTTGAGTATCGGCATATCCAAGTGCTACTAGGAAAAGCCAGAGGTCTCCGAAGTCAGCCAAAACAAGCAGGACAGGCACTTGGCTGCCAGCAACATCTGCCACAGTGGTCCCACAGCATGGCTGTGTGCTCATCACGGGCAAACACTGCCCTCCAAACCACTTCCCTCCTGGAGGCTGCTTTTAGCTGCCCCAGTCCCCAGCAGGCAGGGATGGCCTCTGGGAGCTGCCAGGTTTCCTGTCACTTGGGATTCAAACAGGGTTTGAAGCAGGGAAGCAGAATCAGGAGCCCTGCCAGGGCAAAATTGCACAGGCTGGGCACCTCCTCCACCAGCCCAGCTTGTGAATAGGGCCATGAGGTCTTTGCTGATCTGGAAAAGACTGGCCCTGTGTGGAGGGAACCATGTGTTCTGCTTCCCATAGCGCCATCCTCAGCAGAAAGAGTCACAGAGCTGCTCTTGGGTGTCAGCATTAGGGGAATGAGGGAGCAAGCACCTCAAAAGCTCTCAGCATTTCCTTGTCCAGTGTGTGGGCATGAAGGTCCCTGCTGCACATCCCAGTAACTCAACCTCCCACCCCTTGTTGTGTTGTGGGCATGGTGTCCATGCTTGCCCATTTCCCAGTTCCATCCTCCTGCCCCAACCTCTGGATCACAAAAGGAGCTTAAGATAGACCCAGTCAGATTTTCCAACAAGGCTGTGTGATAATCCAGTATCGTCTACAACTATTAGTGACTGTGTTTGCAGGTGTGTATATGAGATTCCCTCCTTCCTGTGGCTGCTGGTAGCCACTTCAGATGACACTGCCATGGTGGAGCCCTGACCTGCTGTGGACATGGAGGGTCCCCTGCATGGGATAGGTGTAACTCACACTTGCACCCATCCACTAACCACACTGAGCTTCAGTGTCCTTGGGAATTGCCAGCATTGTCTCACACTGCTACCTTGTCTGCACCAAGAGACGCAACTACTGAGCTTTTTGGAAACTTCATTCCTTGACTCTGCATTTCCCAGCCCTACAGAACTTGTGGGTTTTTTTGTTTGCATGTTTTTTTAACTCCCCCTCCCAAGTTGCAACATCCTGCAAAGGATTTTTCTTTTGAAGCCCTGCTTGTCTCCGAGAAGTGACTGTGCAAAAGTAGCTCCTGTTCCCTGTCAGTTCCCATGTGTCCCAGGAGCCAGATCTGCTGACTTCAGCCACAAAATCAAGTTGTGATTTGGAGCAAGCCTCTTGCTCCCATTAACCCTGCCAGTCTGCCCCAGGAGGAGAGAACAGGATTTTCTCTTCTGTGCATCAGCAGAATTATTCACCAGCTTGGTTTCATGCTCACAACTGGGGGGGCCGTGGGAGCCAGGGAGAAAGCTGTATTGGTTCACGGTGTCTGTGGGGAGTCTGCATGGCAAGATGTCAAAAGTATTCAGTTTTCCCCGTGTGGGATTATGGAGGCAATGCTTCTCCAACAGCAGGAAGCAGCAGGCTGCTGGGGTTTCAGATCCAAGTGCTGTTAGAGCTTTTATACCAGCAAATCATCTTTGCCCAAGGCTTCCTGCTCCTCCAAGGGGACAGCCCTGTTTGCAGAAGACAAAACCTGATGCACACGGGTGGCTTGAAAAACCCACTGTGGCCAAACTCAGGACTGTCACCTTTCTGCTGGCCCCTACACCACGCAATGGGTGTCCCCAACCCTGTGCTGCAGTCCCAGACATGGAGTGCAACAACTGCTGTTCTCACATCTTGCTGCACTTGGCTGACGTGGGGTGAAGACACCAAACCACCTCTGGGAGCTTTGAGGATATTGAATGCTGAGCACACACAGAGTGCCCGTAACAGCTGTCTCCTCCCAGGTCCAGCCATCATTCCAGTCTGGGCATGGGGAAGATGACACACGGCAGTGTGGTAAGATTCAGCTCAAGACAATGTGGGTTATTGATCAGCTCCGAGCCTGGAAGCCAAGAAAATCAGAATCTATCTCCAGTACCAACCCCTTGTGCTGATTTGGCTTCTCCCCCTGCCCGCAACTCCAGCAGCATTTATCATGCCAGGCAAGCAGCTCCTTCAAAGTCATGAAACTGGTCCTACAGATGAGTCAGTGCCTGCTTTGAATGCAGACACTGGCGGAAGAGCTCTGTGACACAGATGTAGCACCTACATTATTATCAGCTCTGCTCAGGATGGGGCATCATCTCCTTTTCTAACATATTTCCCAGCTTGAGATTCTCTGGGCAATGTGGAGTAATAAATTCAAAGCATGCATAAAGGAAAGTGTGACAAGAGCCTTTCAAGCTTTTCCAGGGAGATGCACTTGATAAGGTGCCTTCCCACCTCACATTTAATGCTGTTTGGGATTATAAAACAAAGGCCAAGGATGCTTCAAAGATAGGTACAGCTCTCCAAGAACAGGTCTGGTAATTTGTTTTGCAAGGCAGACAAATAAGATGAAACTATCCAGAACAGTGCTCTGGCCTCTCTCCCCCTTGACAGGTCCTGTGTCCTATCTCCCCTCCTCAGCCTGTGACTGCCAGCCCCTCTGTGGAGATGGAGGCAACTGTGCCTAAAATGCTGTGGCTCCATCATGCTACCAGTTTGTTACTGGTCCAGGAGAACTACCACTGCTTTCCAAATGACATGGTTTTCGATGGGGGAGGAAGCTTCCATCCTAATCCCTGGTTCAGGATCCAGAGGTTGAGGCAAGGATTTAAGGAAGGATCTTTGCTGAAGGACCTTAGCTTTGAGGCTCTCACATGGCATCTCATCACACCATCTTCAGAAGCACCATTTAGGAACATCTTATCCCCTTCCCCTCTCTGGGACAGATGAAGAGTGAGGTAAGAGCTGGGAAACACACTCTGCCCTCATCAGCACTCAGGGATGCTTCCATCTCATGTTTCTCAGGGCTGTGGAGCACCAGGGCTGTCAGGAACCAAACCCATCTGCAGCATCCCACAGCCCCCATGGAAACCTGGCTCTAGTGCTTTGTCTGGTCCTAAACAAGAACTTCGCTCTGAACTTTGTTTCCCTGGGCTGAAGTGGTAGAATCCACAGCCAAAGCTTTTGTCTACCTGCACAGAGACCTAGACAGGCACAGCAGAAGGAATATAACAAACAGCTCCTGCCCTCTGTAAAGTCTCAATGCTGATCTCCATCGTGACATCACATTTCAATTGCTATGCAGAGCTCTAGATTATAATTTAAGTCTCACATGCAGCCTCAAAACAGCCCTGCTTGTGGAAAACAAACCCAAACAATGGTGTCGTATTTTCTTCCTTTTCCAGGACTGGGCAAAGAATGTTTCAAGAGGAGAGCTACTGCCCACACCATTTTTAAAGTTCTGTCTTCTCGCTTCATCATAGCTTTTTATATTTTTTTCTCCTGCCTTTAAATCCAAGCAAGTCACTTGCAGAACAGACCCCCTCCTAAGAGTCATTGATTTAGGAGAAAACTGACAGAAAGCCCTTCCTTTTTTTCCCATCTGAAGTATTGAGATCAGGATTGAAGCCCCATAATTTAAGCAGCTGCAGCTGATGCACTCTGCAAGATGGCAAATAAGTAAATCTCAAATCCAGGGAGCTTTGGAAAGGTGGGGGATGTCAGAAAGCCCTGGTTAAATAAAAATTATGATAATACTTTCATGAGGAAGAATAATTGGTGAAATGACAAGGAGATATTGAAAGAGCCACAGCGTCTGGCAGATAAAGCCAGGAGGAGAGAGGAGAATATTCCCTGCAATGGAAAGGTGTGGAAATTTCAGTCATTGACAAATACTCAATTGAGGTGAGTCAGAGAAGATACCTTGGGGAAAGAAGAGATCTCTGATGTTTCTTTTTTTCAAACAAATGAGTTTCAAGTGTGAACTCTTTGTGTTGTATCATTTTGGGAATATTTTCCTGAAGATGAGAACTTTCAGACCCAGGTCAGTGGTATCCCTGATAAACCACTCAATGTTCTGAAATCAGACTCAGAAGCTTCACCCTGCTCAGCAAATACTCAACCTTACCACAAGGCTGAGTGGCCAAGGCCACAAAAGGCTTACCCAAGCCTTAAACTGTGAGGATGATTCAGCTCTGCTCCTGTCTGAGAGGCAGCAAACACCCTTCTGCTTGTGGAGGGGTCAGCAAACACATATCTGTGCCTACTGAGGCTGCAGGGACAGTCAGCAGCGACTTGGGACTGTCCTAAGGATTGAGACTGCTCATGCAGGCAAGTTTCTTCTGGGGAGGAACTAAAGCCTTGTTTATAATGTGAAAAATCCATGGAAAAACCCCATGCATCCCCGCATGCATCTCTCTCCATAGACAGATCCATGCAGGGAGAGGTACTGACCAGTGTTACAGCTCCTTGCCAAGGAGCCATCCTGCAGATATGGAGTAGTGTTTGATCTTTGCCTTGTTGCTTTCTCCTACCAAGCAGTGTGAGTGAAGCCATGGAAAGATGTCTCAGTCTGGCAGGCCGGATGATGCTCCATGCAGGCCACAGAACTCCCAAGACTTCTCGTGGTGTTTCACATTGGGATTAGTGCCAGTCTCCCTGTGCCAACAGCACCAGGCTGGTAGGGCCCATCACATCCATGGTTCCCTCAAGCCTGCCAGGGCATGTTCCTGTCAGGATTTGCAGGAGACCTGCAAGGTTGCCCTTGTCCAGCTGCTGGCTCTGTAGCAGAGCTGGCCCTCCCAGGGACCAGGCATCCCCCTCCTGGGATTAGACATCCTGCCTTTCTAAGTGTAAACTATGATTTACAAGTCATCATCTGAGGACCTGTCTGGTCTTTTTCTTGGAAGAAATAGAGCTGTGTCTGCCTCAGTCCTTCCTGCCACAGCTAGGGTACCATCTCTTGGCTGAAACCTGCTTTTCACACCTACTCTTCATCTCCAATTAACAGCTACCAAAAGAGTCACCCAGGAGGAGGCAGTGCTATGCCTACACCTCCACCCCTCAGCTCAAGGGTGAGCCTACACTTCCAGTCCTGTCCCCCATCCCTTGCACCCTGCATCTAACACCCTGTGCACCCAGCAAACACCTATGTCCTGCCACTGGTGGTGGCTTACCTCCCCCATCACAAGTCTTTGGGGACAGTGAAATGGCCAGCTGCTGGTCCTAAGCCACTGCTGCTTTTTGGCTTTCTGAGCGTGAGGGGGGCAAAATCTCCACTTTGTAATGGGGAAGAGCCCAAATGGAATCTGTGAAGAGCCTGAACAGCATCTGTTTTGTAAATCTGCTTTGAATGTGTAGGCAATTTCCTTTACTTCCTTTACAAGCCAATAGAAGCTACTCCTGGATTCAGGTACAACACCAAGGCCTTGTTGCAAGAGGAGGCAGGTGCAGGCCAACTCCTGCAGTGCTTCAGGCTAGACTTGCTTGCAGAAAATCTGATGAGTTTTAAGTTTTGATCAGAATTTGCAAATACGTGGCAAAAAAAAGCCGTCTACAGGATTAGTTTCATCTCACCCAACTTTCAACAGACCCCAAGCTGCTCTCCATTGGCCAAGAGACTCAATTACTTTTCCCCAAGTAATTTCATGAAAGCACAATACTGGCTCCAGTTTTGCTGAGCCAGCCAGATCCTGCAAGGCAGCTTCCTGGCTGTGAAGTGCAACAGCCCATGGCAGCAGCTCGGAGAGAGCCTGGAGGATGCTGCCAGGGGTCACCCACAGGTGTCGGGGACAGACACCCCTGGGTGGGCATGGCAGAGGTTACCTGCACTCAGTATCCAGACCAGAGTCTACCATTCAAGCAGCCTTGGATGACTGCAAGTTTTGTGGATTCACAAGGCTTTCAAGCTTTAAGAAAAAAATCACCAACTATTGTAACAGTGTCATTGCACTTGTAAGGAAATACAGAAGAATCTCCTAGAAACTGTTAACCTCCAGGATTGCTCAGAAATTCCATCATTTTAAGAAAGTGGCTGTAATGCATTTCTCTACTTGTACAAGGATGAATTAATCTGACAGTAGCTCTCAGCAGAGTAACATAAGCACTTTTTTGCTTCAATACAAAAGTCCCGTTCTGATTCATGGAGTCACATCAAGCCGTTCCAAAAAAGAAACCTGCCTTTTGCTATTGCTCATATTTGGAGCTTATCCAGTTCTTCACAGCCTGGCAGAGTGGTTTTATCTCCCTCCTGTCCATCCTCCCTAGAGTTAGGTTCTGCTGTGAAAGACAGGGTGCAGTTTTACTTGAGGCTTTCTTAGGAAAAGACAGAAATGTCCATCACCACTGAGGAGCTAAAGAGCATGGGGCCCTCCTACCCCCTGGCAAATGCAGCCCTGAAGGGTGTCTACCAGACAGGACCATGGCTCAGAGACAAGCCAAACTTGTTTGGAAGTCCAGTGCCAGGACCACTGGGTGCAACCTGCAGGGTGCAATCCACAACCAGTCCATTTTCACTGCTGAGCTAAAATTAGCTGGTACTGTCAGAAGTGGCAAGACCTATAAATAAATAAAAATTAAAATATATTTCCAGCAGTTTCAATTTCCCACCTCACAGCCTTGGGAACAGATTCATGCACCAACCTTGTGGATCTCACAGGATCCCCAGAGCAATGCAAATGAGCCCTGAGCATCCCAGAAGTGGAGAGCCACTCGTCCACCCCACAGCACCCCTTGAAGTAAGGATATTCCTCATCAAACCCAAATGGTGCAACCCACCACGCTGGCTGCTGGGACAGGTGTGACTGGGGAACCTTCCTGACACTGTCCTCACAGCAAAAACCAGGAGCATGGAGAGGGGAGCAGAGTTTGGCAGGAACAGCTCTGTATTAGAGCCAGCTGCACCTACCAAATCTGTGCCATGGCAGCACGGCATCTGAAGGGAAAATGCTGGACTGGTTCCTCACCAGGTGGAAGATGGGAGCATTGCAATGACAATGCAAAGAATCTTGTACAAAATTAAACTATGCCAGGGCTCCAGGTGATCTCTCCCCACTATCAAAGCTGTGGAGACTCACCTGAAAAAAATAAAACCTGGTTTAAAACCAGAAGGATGCAGGACCCAGGCATGCTTCCTCTCAAATCCTCTGCATTGCATAATCACCCAAACAAAATGAGCGTTCCGGCTGCTTTTGCAACATCCTCACTCCTAAGCTAGCAGAGGTGGGCACAGGGAATTGGGCCCCTTGTTTGTAAAGCATCTTGTGATGTTCAGATGAAAGGAGGCCAGGGAAATTCAAACTCCTTTTATCCCTTCCTCACCAGCCCTCGGAAGTGGTTAGAGAGCAGCTGCCTAGCCAGACTTGTTTGGACCCTCACAATGTCTTCAAGCTTTCCCAGAGCACTCAATTTTTTTTTTTTTTTTTAAGGTTTTAAAAGCCCATCTGTGCTCCTGGCCCTTTAAGCCAAGTCCCAAGCCCAGATGGAAATTTTAAATCCCTGTAAAGAACGGGTAGACAGAGCTGCTGGTGGTACACCCTGCTCTAAAATGGCATAACCACATCTCAGACCAAGCATGTCCATATGGAGAGCCTCCTTCAGAGCCAGTTTTAGCTGCAAGAAAATGGAGAGAGGCTGCAATGATTCCCAGAGAGTTTGATAACCAGAGGTCTCACTCCTAAAGGACCCTACCCTGTTGTATCTGATGTGTTCTGTTTCTGTTCTCTCATCATTCAAACCCTCTGAACAGCCAGAGAGCAAGGCAGTGGGCATTTAGTGGAAGCTTACATCCACAACCCACTTCACACATTTTCTAGTTCACTTCTTCATGTGGACTTCCTTCTCTCCAAAATAGGTAATTAAATGAATAACTAACTAACTAAACAGCTGGACTGAAACCAGAACCTGGCACTCCTGTGCCAGCTGTGGAATGATGCTTGTTTGGCTAGAATTCTCTATGAAACACCCTCAGCATCAGGATGGGTTTGGAGCAGAAGAGGCCTTGCTTCCAAATTCAACCACATCACTGCACATGTGGGTTTAAGAGTCTACAAAATGCAAGTTGCTTTGAAAAGTAACTCATCTGCTTCCCCTGTATAAAGCATGGCCCTGGACTCCTTCAGAGGTAAAGCAGAAGTCAGAAGGACATTCCTGTGCACAGCCAACTGGATGTAAAAGGCTGGCTCTATCTACAGCCCTTTATTTAATTTACAGACTTCTGCCTGAAGAGGCAGGAGGCAAATCTGAGCCTCCAAAGGCAGAAGGAAGAGCAAGCCTGAGGCTTTCACAAGAACTGGGAACAGAGCATCTCCTCAGATTTGGAGAACAGAGGCTTTCTGGATAAGCAACAGGCCAAGGAGCAACTCCCCAAACTCAAGACACTGAGAAAAAACTCCTGAGGTTTGCTTCCTAACCAGAGAGAAAGTAGCTTGGTTTGTTTAAAGAAAAGATTTGGGAAATCCCTTCCAGCTCAAAAGCCACTGTAGCAGAGTGATCCCTTTGAGAGATCCCTACGTCATCTCCCTCCTTTTTATACTGGATGGGGCAGCTCATCAGACACCATAGCATGGCCAAAACGAGCACCTTCCCCACAAAGCCAGGCTTACAGAAACCCTTAGCTCAAGCATTGCAAGCGGCATCTCTCCAAAGCGCTGGGGGAATGCGAGTCTGTACAGGTCGAAAGAAGCTTTAGAGCTTTAGGGGGAGAGAAAAAAAGCTCACAACTGAGCTTAATCACTAATCCAGCAGGTTTCTGGAAAAGCAAACTTCACCACGCACTGCTGTTCCGTGCACACACCTCTGTGCAGAACTATGTGCCTGGAGAGGCTGGATCCATCCTGTGTGCTGGGCACAAGCTGGCAGCGCCCTGGGATAACACCGAGCAAGCCGAGCCCACACACGTGAAGACATACGAGGCACACTCATTCCTCGAATATCTGATAATTCCTGGGATCCTTCTAACTCTGTTTATTGCCTCCGGCAGCCTTTGTTTCTGATGTGAGAAGATAAACAATGGGAATTGTCTTAATCCTAAAGGCAAAGAATAAAAAGCACTGAGCGGGGGACGATCCTTTTATCATGATACATTTGCAACATCAAAAAAAGCTGACCCCCTTCCTTTGAAACGCACTGAAATGTATCTGCTTTTCCTCCCCTGTTGGCAGGAATGAGCCCTCCGCTCTCTGCTGCCGAGCCCCCCGCGCCCACCCTTGCTCTGCCAGCACGGACGGCTGCACACAGCCCTCCCTGACTAGTGCGGCGAATCACCCCTCCGCCTCGCCTCCCAAATCCTATCCCAGCTGCGTGCGGCGCCGGGGACCGAGGGGAGTCCCACCTCTGCGCATCCGTGCGGGGCAGCTTGCTGACCTCACTCATGAAATGCCCGCTTTCCGCCGTTCCCGTCCCAGGGCAGCCGAAGCTGCTCCTCTCCAGAGACCTGCCATCATCTCAACAGAGCTTCCTCAGCAGGACTTTCTTCCTGCAGGAAAAACACTCCCACAGTTCCCAATATACCTTAACCAGAAGCATGACAGCTTAAAAGACCACCTTGATAGCTGCTATGATCCACCCACCAGTTGCTGGAGACGTGTGGCACGCAAGTCGCTCCATCTGGCAAAGGAGGAGGGGAGCAGGACTAAGCACTAACGCATCCCAGGCAGCCACCTTTTCCCACAAGCAGGACAGTCGAAGAGTGCCCCTGACCTGGCACTTTCCCCAGATATTGGGGAGCATCCTCCAAAAACCACCCACATGCCACAGCCTCTAGCGAGTCAAAATCTAAAGGCAGGAGCTGTATCCGGATGCAGAGAGGACTCCTTGCGCGGGGGATGTGTGCCCACCCGAGCACCTGTGTTGGGAAAGGTACACAGCGCTCAAGATCTTTCATGCTGACAACCCCGGGAACTCCTTATCCCGTGTGGTGTACCTGTCCCTGCCGACAGAAATCCATGAAGGTGAGATGGAGGCGGCCCAAGCTCCCAGCCGGAGAGCGGGTCTGCTGGGTGCGTGCACGGGAACTAATTAGTTCCCGTCAGCCGGCAACACGGGCAGCAGGGGAAGCACCATCTCCCACCGAAGCAGATTTATTAGGAAGAACCGATGCCTTCGTTCAAAGTTAGGTGGGAAAGTGCTGTCATGCTCCATCCCCTCTGACCCGGGGAGGGGGAAAGGGGGGGTGTCCTCTTCAGAAAGTAGTCCCACCGCCTTGGCAAACACGTAGGAATTTTCCAGAACGATTTCCGCCCCTGTTTACCTTACACATTATTTCAGTGTTTGTTCAGCGGGTTCCCGATGTCATCGGGCTCCTCTGCAGCGTGCAACAGCCCCCCGACACCCGTCCTCCTACCGGGAATGGGGGGCCGAGGCGTGGGCAGCCCTGCTCGCTGCAGATCCCCGGGCCCAGCACGTTTGGCCGCCCCAGCTCTGCCAAATCCTCCCCTGGACCGCTGGCCCTCGCGTGGCATCTCGCCAACACCCAGGCCCCGCTCCGACCGATGCCCCGACCTCCACCCGTGATCCCGGTGTGATCCGGATTCATAACTTAAGGACAAAAAATAGGACAGGGGCTAGGGAACCAGCCCCGTTCCCATCGGCCGCGATAACACACCGCCACGGAGCGGCTGGGGAGAGTCGGCATCCCCTGCCGCCCACCTGCCTGCGGGTGAGGGCTGCAGCCCCACCGCCACGGCGACAACGGACAGCGGCGACAGGGGACCGGCGCGATGGCGACGGGCGCCCTGTGCCCCACCGGGGATCGAGCAGCATCGCTGCAGGGGGTCGCGCCCCGACGCTGCCCAGCCCCGCGGCACCTGCTCCGCGCCCCCGGGGCTACCAACAAGTGGCAGCGCGTCCGTGTTCCCCCTCTCGCCCCGCAGCTACTCACAGCCAGTTGCTGGCGTTGGCCGAGAAGGTGGCGAGGATGATGAGCAGCAAGGAGCGCAGAGAATACTCCGGGCTCATCCTGGAGGGCAGGCGGGGTGAAACTGCGCGGAGCCGGCGGCGGCNGGAGGCAGCCCCGGGGGCCGCCCCGGCTCCGCCGCTCCCTGGGCGGGACCCGCTGCCGGGGACACCCCCGGGGCGGGCCGGCGGCGGGGAGGGCAGCGGAGAGGGCGTCGAGGGCTCCGACCGCAGGGAGGGCACTGGGAGTTTCTCCGGCGACGTGGAGGGCAGCGGGGAATCCGCCAGCGCCCCCCGCCTTGCTGCTGCACCCACCGAGCGGCACCTCCGGGTGGGTTCGGTGGGTGCGGGGAGAGACGGGGGGACCTCGCAGAGGGGAGGGGCGGGGGTTTCCGCATTTGATGTTTCTGGGGTAATTTCCTGGTGGCTGTGAAGTAGCAGGGCCCTGAGATGTCCTGGCGCTGCCTGGAGTGCGTCGCCCAGGCTGCCTTCCTCAACAAGCACCCCTTTGACTGGGAGCGATTTCCGAGATTCCAGTTTCTGACGATTCACTGTAAATGCCAAAATGCGTTTGAAAATTCGCAGCTAAGGAGAGCAGTCTGGGCGGGTTCTGTCTGGGGGTATCTCTCTCGGGGTTCTATCAGGAGAACAGCATCTGGAGCCGGAACAGGGACGAGTTTGCAAACCCCCCTGGCATCTCAGCAAGGGCTGCCCCGTGGAAAGCTGCCAGCCACAGCGGCCGGTGGCAGGCTCTAGAATGTGCAGATGGAGGGTGATGCTTGACCAGATATCAAGGCTTAAATTCACCTCTGGAAAGGTAAGCTCTTGGGAAATCCCAGGAGCTCCCAACAGCATGGCTTAACCACCCCGAGGCCAAGAGATGTGATGGGGAACCCTATCTCTGCTCCATCCACCTTGCCTCTGTCTATCCGTATGGGCACAAATGACTTAATTTAAAGCCAGGAGCAACATGAGCTGGCTGCTTGGTGTGAAATCCAAGATCCCAGGCAGCCACAACTGTGCACCAAATCTCCTGACAATGTTGTTACTTAGGTCCATTACTAAAACCTCTTGCTACCATCTCTAAAATCTTGCCAAGCTGGTTTGGAGCTATTCAAAATTCCCTTTGTCTTTTCAACTTCCTGTAGCTGGGGCACACTTATTCAAAGCACGACAACTTGTGCTAGGCTGCACATATGCCTGTCTAACTTTATTACACCTACTTTAAAATCTCTACATTAGTTCCCTGTCAAAGTGAGGATTTAATTTCAAAGTGCTTTGACTTATATTCCAGCTCCTGACAGGCAGCAGCCCACCCTCACCTAGTCATTCATCTGGCTTTCACATCCTTGCTGATTATCCTGGGTGAAAGCAGGATGCTGGCTGCTTTGCTGCTGAGTTGGAGGTTGTTGCTGTGAGCCCCGTCTGGGTAATTCAGTGCAACTGAAGCTGATTAATCTGGCTCATCATTTGAGACAAAGCTGATGCCTTCTGGCTTCTAATTGATCAGGGTGTTGAGTGAACTTGTCAGGAAGGCAAGAACTAATTGAGAGGCTAAGGGGAATGAGAGGTTAGACGGCTGTGGTTGGCTGGCCAGAGCCACGTGGGTCCATGGGAATGTCATACTTCTGAGCCCTTCATGTGTTATTCCCCTCCAAGGAGAAACACCAGAGAGTTCAACTGAAGCCAGAAGGGTGGGCATGGACCCTGGGATCCTGTCTGGCATTGACATCTGCAGCCCACGGAGCACTCCTGGCTGAAATGCTCCTGGTGCCAGTGCTGGCAGTGCTGCGGGCAGGCTCAGGGCCCCCTGCAGCTCTTTTTGGGGTAGCTGTGGTGGCAGGATGGTGCAGTGGGTGCTTGACATGAGCTGGAAGACCTTTTGAGACTTCTCTTGGCCTGGGCAAGGAGTTGTAGATCATGCCCACCTACTTCTGCAGCAGCTTCAAGCCCTGTTTCCATTGTAGCAGGTGGAACAGAGGGGACCACCCTGACTTAACCAGCAGGAGGACATGAATGCCAGGCCATTGCAGCAGTCACAGCGTGGGATCACATCCACAGAATGCATTTGGACTAGAGTGTCCATGGAGTGATGAGTGGTACCCCCATGCCAGAGGGGAGGCAGATGCAAGCACATCTGGAGTAAGTCACGCCAATAGGAAGTGCAGTGTGAGCTGCCTGTGGAGATGATAACAGTGCAGCAGGGCAGGAGGGGTGTTTATTTTACAGCCTCTGGGGTGGAGGAGGTGATGAGTGTGAACAGAAGAGAGAATATGGAAATGGGCACTCACTGCAAGGAAATGGGCACTCGCTGCAAGGGTGTGGGTTCTTTGGTCTTTTCAAAGATGCCCATGAAACACTGCTTGGTCATTACCTACAGCTTTATGGGAGCTAGGTTCTTTCGGCCTCTGATTCAGAAGGTGCCAGGGGTGCTTTAAAAACCTCAAGCCCAGCTGATTTGGAAGAGAGGAAGGCCCAGATCCAGGGGAATGTTTAAAGGACACAGCAGGTCTCCTGGCCTGTGCATTGCTGCAGAGCCTCTTGGCCAGCAGGGCCCCTCCTGTGTACCCCTCTCAGGACAGCAGCTGGTGATGAAGGCCCCTTGTCACCCCCAGTGTGGGTTGGAGCTCAGTGCCTGCCTGCTGACCACCCCTGGCTGCAAGGCATCACTCCTTGTAACTGACTGTGTGTTACTTTAATGAACATCAAACTCTCATTAGATAAGGAGACTCCCTTTGATGTGTAAATATTTCAGATGGGAAGAGGAATGAAATGCACCCCAAGAGTGTTTCATAGGCTTGCCCAAGTGTGTCTTTATTCAAAGTGAAATTACCATCACCATATCACAGGCAAGGAAAAGGGCCAGCAGTGGTAACAGGAAGGGGTTTTCAGCTCAGAAACCAAAGTGAAAGCAACAAAGCATGCAAAAGTCCACGCAAAATTGTATCCAGGCTCTGGATATAAGTGATGTAAATACAAACTACACTGAAGAGTAAGTGCAGGCAGGTAGCAGCACTCCTCCTCAGTTTCTGGATTTGACTGGCACTATCAGTGATGGAGGTTGTGATATTTTACGAGTTCTTTTCAGGTTTCTGATGCCGCATGGGCTTACTAAATGGGATTGAAGGTAGAGCATTCTACAGTCTAGAGGATAGACTCCACCATGTGAAGGGGAAAAGAGCTGCAAGAAAAAGGAAAGGAGAACTCATCGGTGCATCTGAGGCTGTCGGAGTTGGCTCTGAATAGAAATAAATTCTGTTTTGGATTTAATGGAACATAACTATTGGACACTTGAGCAACAGTACATGTATTAATCCTGTCCTGGAGAAAGGAGAGGCTGTTCTGGGAGCCTCCATGCAAGAAAATACAGGACAGTTGTATTCCTCTACAGAAAGCTGTGGTTTTTCTGATGAAATTTATTTCAAACTACCCAAACCTTTCTGTGTGGCACTGATCACTGGTCAGAGCAGGGACTGTATAGAACATCACAATGGTCACTGGAACATCAAGACCAGCCTTTTTTTAGCTGCAGCAGGATGCCTTTAGCCCCATAGTATTCCAGAGCCTGCTTGGGAATGTGCATTTATTTGTATCAGTCTTTAGAAACAGGTGTTCAGTTCTAACAAATCTTCAGTGGCATCACCTGAAATCCGGCACTGAGGCTGGTACAATTCATTCCTCCAATTTTATTGTCAAATAGGGCACTGAAAAAAAAATACAGAGTGGCTTGGGATTTAGGGACTTTTCTTTTGGATGTTGTCTCTGAACGCCATCAAAATTTCTCTGGGAAGAATGAGTGGCTATGGTGAACTTGTGGGTGCTGTCCATGAGGGAAGTTAAGAGCATCCCCAAATATTGTGAATGCCTTCAAGCCATACCATTGCAGAAAGTGCCAACTTTTCCTCTGCTCAGATAGATCCTTATTCACAGGTCTGTGAGTTAATTGTCCTTTGGCTTGTACTATCTTCAGAGGAGATTGTTATCACAGTTCCAGATTCTGGCATTTAAGTATATCGCAACCGATTTCTGCACTCACCTGGGTGCCATCCACACCAACCAGTGTGTAGCACTGCTGAAACAAATCTTGATCCAGGTGCTGGACAAGTGGCCGTGCCTGGCAGTGCACATGTGGACAGCTGGCACTGGAGTGACAGCTCAGGACTGCAACCTTTGCCCTACTCATTCTGCCCAGGGAGAAAAATGAGATTTCGGGCTGGTTGGATACATCACACCCTGATTCACTCCTTTGCAGTGCTTTGCAGTGCTTTAAGAGCACTGAGATTTCATCACCCACCGTGGGAGCTGGGAAACCATGCTCAGCTGAGCAGGATGGAAGGAGGGATGGAGGCCACCAGGACTGAAAAGGGTCTTCCAGGCTGGGGATGGTCAGGAGAGGACAAGGCAGGGGTGAACACCTCGGACTATTCATGACTTGTGATGGAGCTGTCTTCAGCTTTTCTTCAAATTCAGCAGATGTTGCAGATGATGGAATCCCAGACTGGTTTGGGTTGGAAAGGACATTAAAGACCATCTCATTTCACCCCCTGCCATGGGCAGAGACACCTTCCACTAGACCAGGTTGCTCCAAGCCCTATCCAACCTGGCCTTGGACGCTTCCAGGGATGGGGCAGCCACAGATTCTCTGGACAATCAGTTCCAGGCTTCACCACCCTCTTAGTAAAGAATTTCTTCCTAATACCTAAACTAGTCTCTTCTCTTTTAGTTTAAAACTGTTCCTCCTTGTCATATCACTATCTGCTTGTGCTAAAAGGTTATTCTTCCTCTTTTTTATAAGCTCCTGTAAATATTGGAAGGCTGCAGTGACGTTCCCCCAGAGTGATGAGACCTACAACCACCCCAGGTGGTGTTACCACTGCCAAGGTGCTCAGCCTAAGTGAGGTCCATGTCTCTCTTCCTGTTTGTGACCAAGGAGGTCATGGGGCTATGTCTTGCTCCACCTCTCTTCTTGCACCACTCAACCTGTTGGTGCTCTTGCTGGTGTGGTTTTGGCCCAGCCAACATGCAGCTTGCAAACAGTGGCTAGGCAAAGAGCAAGGGAGGTCTTGTTCCAAGCCATAGGATAGGTAAGGCCAATTTGTTTTAGGCTTTGCCATATGTTCCCTGACAGCTCCATACCATTTCACCCTCAGTGCCACCATTCCCTTGCCTGCTTTGTTTTGTCATGCAGACATGGCCTTTTGGGGATACAAACCAGAGGTGTGAAGGAACAGAAGAAAGTTAAGGAAAAGACAGGTTCTGATTTGGATTATTTGGTCTACTGGTAGTGAATAAAATACTGATGGAGAAAGTCTTCTAAATCTCTGGAAGGAAGAAAAACTGTGCCTGGAAAGAACTTCCAAGCTTTGTCCCATGACAAGGGCCGACAGAGACAAATGAGCTTGTCCGGGCCAGTGGAGAAGTCCAAGACCGAAGTCTTCTGCTGCTTCTCATCCAAGGTTTCTGCTTCTCCATGTGTAAATTCCTCCTCTTCCATTTGGCAAAGAAGATGAAGAGTTGCATTGGCCAAGCCCTTTGAAAGCCACGTGGAGTATCAAAAAGGACAGTTTTTCCTGTCTTTGGCTATCAGATAATGACAAGACACTGGCCTTACAGCGGAGCATGGCTATATTTGGAGGACATTAAGCTTGCATTTCCCTGCCCTGACTGGGGAATGTTTTAAATGGGGACAGCATTCTCCCTCCACACTCGTCTTCAAGAGGTCCCAGTGTTTCTGTTGAACCATCTCTTCTATTGGCTGAGTCTGCATCCAGCAAGTGGAGGAAACAGGAGCCTGAGATATGAGCAGCATTGTTGGGAGGTCTGTTCCTTTCGTGAAGATGTGGAGTAAAGTGTTGGCCGTACAACTTCTTCGTGCTGGTGTCAGATGAAGGTGTGTGGATAGGGAATTCTCTCCTGGCTGGGAGGAAGAAGCAGAGCTTGGCTTTGGGAGATACCCAAGGGACAGGCTGCTGCACTCATACCGAGTATGCACCTGCTGCTTTGCCAAAATGCAATCGATAATCGAACCTGATTCCTGAACAAGGACTTTAAGTCCTTGTTTCTCCTGAAACACATCAAGAATGAAGCTCCTGTGGAAGCATTGGGCTGTCTGGGGCTCCTCTATTTAATTTTCTCTTGTAGTGGGAAATCTCTTATTTTAAGTAAAGTTCTTTTCAGGAATGACTAATTAAACTGCAGAACAGGAAATGTAAGAGACAGTAAAATCCCCTCAGCTGTCCAGTGCGTTTCTACATAAATATGGTGGTAAGATGATGAAAACAAAACCTTTTGGAGACAAAGGTGAATGAGAGACCTGGTGAGGCAGCGTTGAAAAATCTATCGTTTGTTATAATAAAGTGAAACCACTGTGTTTATCTTGTGTCTTGGAGGATTTGGTGCAATTATTCTTAAGAAGGGAGGGAAGCCACATAGAAATCAGAATAGCCCAGATTTTTTGCTAAAATGTTTGTACAAATCAGGTTATTCAACTTCAGAAAAGGACTTCTTTGGGGCTGTTGCTTCTGAAATTATCCTGCAAAACTGGAAGGACTGTGAATGTTTGGCTTTAATAGCTACATACAATGCAAACCTAATCAGTGAAGCTTGAAATGTCCATGGCAGGGAAGAAAGGCAGAGTTTTATGGCTGTGGAGGTGTGTGGAAGGCCAGACACAAAAGCTGCCTAATGCCCATGTAGGAAGGCAGCCGCTGCTCTCCCATCTGACAGAAATCACTCTGTGATCAAAGACAACGGGACGAATTCTCCACACCAACATGATCTGCTTGTTTGCCTGCGTTGGTTGTGAAGGCTGGGAGGAGGTGTAGCACAGACTCCCCTTGCAGCCAGCCTCCCCCAGGGTGTTCAGGCAGCCTCATTACCCCAGCTCCCACCCAGGCTGCGTGGCTGTGGGGCAAGAACCTGGCAGAAACCATCCCAGCAATTTGGGGAGGAATTAGGTTTGTGCTGTCTAACTTTCAGTTTTTGCCTCCAGCAGAGGCTAAAAATGTTCCACATTGCTTAGAGGTGTCAGGTTCTATAGCTGTAGGCTGGGAACAGCCCTCAGAACCTCTCAGTTACACATTACACTGAATATCTCAGCAAATTACTCGCAGCTAATTGAAATAAAGGAAACACAGTGGCTTGGTTTACCTGGAGGACTGTATATAGCAACGCAACCACTGCATTTTGCATTGGTCATAAAATCACGATTTATTATTCCACCTGTCAAACATGGACTATTTTTTTTCCTTCGGTCTGTGCTTCCTTCTCATGTCAATATAGCAGTGTTCATCCCAACTAATGTCAATAGTTTCTTACTAACATTTCAGCTCTAGAAGTGCAGAGCCTCCAAATAATCTTAGATGTTCCCTAGAATCCCAAAACCTCTGGTCAGTGGTTTTCAACTTGCTTCGGTTTGCTGAGTCTGAAAAATTTTCCTGTGGCAATGCAGATCCTCCTAAAGCAACTTAACTGCACTGATAACAGACTCCAGGTTGATGAGTTACTTTCTTTGGACCCCACATAAATATTTATAAGTATTTATGGATCAGCATTTCAAAAGTGCAGATGCAAGAGATACATGGGAGACAGGTAATCAGTGAGATGTGTGTCATTTCGCATGTTGAATTTAGAGGGGTTCTTAAGTTCCTAAGGCAGGTGTGCTCCAGGAAAACTCAACAGAAATCACCAGGAGTGGGACTGTTGAGGTGAATTATGGTTGTGGGTAGTTGTATATGTTTGACTTATGATGAGGCATATATATCTCAATAAATCTCTGTCTATATCTCAGTGTATGTATGTATGTATGTATAATCTGTGAATCCAGATTGAACTTCAGGAAAATGTCGCATGGGAAATCAGTCCTGCACTGGCAGTGCTGAATCCATCACCTGCCCCCTGACAACGCTTCTGGAGACAGCGTGGTTGCTGCAGCACAGGGAGCTTGTCCAGCTGAGTTCCTCAGCATGAGGATTTCTCCAGAGCAGGACAGAGAGATAGGTCGTAAATACCAGAGAGCCAGGGAAACAAAATGCAGAGGGGCTCAGACACAGGAGATTTTGGGAGGAGATGGGATCAGAAAGGCACATATTCAGTCTCAAACTAGTGAGAAAGACTGAAACTGCTGGAGGAAAGAGCAGGGAAGTGCCACGTGTTTGGGGGACAAGCCATGGGTAGATGGAAGTGGAGAGATTAAAAGTGACAGATTTGTTGTCCATGTACCTTGTATTTCTTGCACTCAGTGACCAGATGATAGATGGTGATGGATGGTGGAGCAACACCTTATCTCCTCGATGAGGGGAGCTGCACCTCCAGAGTAACTCCTTGGGGACTTCTGGGCAAATGCCAGTGAAGGGTGGCTGTTGAGGAAGAACTAGACACTCTTTAGGCCTGCTAGATCCAATGTCCTCTCCCATCCAAGGGGTAGCATTTGGAATTTGTGCCCTGGACACATGATGAGCATTGTGGGTTACCAAGATGGCAAAATGTCCAGGCCACAGGGTGGACCACTGCATGCTGAAATGCAGGAGCTCTGCCAGGATGGTATTGGCAAGTCAGAACACACTAGCAGAGATGCTCTGGAGAGTCACAGCTGATGAGGAAGAGGTGCCAGGAGCACAAAGGCACGGCACAGAAACCCAGCAATGGAGATGGAGGGTGTGAGCTTCCCATCACCCCTAGATGTCTGGGTAAGCAGTGCCTCAGAGGGATGTTATGGGCACAGGATCTCCCTAACACAGATATGCTCGGCATCAAGGGAAATGTGCTATGTCCTGACCCTGCGGGCAGTAAACAACCTGGTGACTGGAGCTGAGAGGTGGCCATGTTCCTTCTCCCAAGGTGTCTTCAGTGTCCTTTAACTTTGGACCCCAGTGGGTTCCTGCCCCAAATGGGTCCCTATTCCTTCTCCTGGAGAGGGAGAAATAGCAGAACACATAGGGGAGGGAAGGCCTTGGGGATACTGAGTTCTCAGGTGGGAATGCCATGCTAAGATGTGCAACATGCCACAGTTGTCTCTGAAGCACCCAATAGCCTGGAGGACATTGCTGGCCTGCTGGATCCTTTAGAGATCCTCAGATGGGTCCTTTGCTGTGATTTGAGGGTGTGTCATCCTGAAAAAGACAGATCCCCAGCACACTGTGGGAAGCTCATGCAGGGCAGCCCACCACAAAGGGTTTGACACATGTTCCATAAGTGTAATTACCTGAAAATGGATGTGAAATAATCAACTGTAAAATAATCAACTGTGTTCAACTGAACATGGGCAAACCAGGGCAGTTTTCATTTTTCACTCTACCGGGATATATGGAAACATGAAGCTGTGAAAGAATTAGAGTTGTTTAAGAGAATCAGCCAGAAAATAATACTAAGTGCTTAGGAAAGTAGGGACAGTGATGTCCCACAGCACACACAACTAACAGGGAGCCAGACCTGATGCGTGTTTCAGGACTAAACACAATTGTCAGCCATGCGTGCAGCAAGGATATAAGTTTTGGTCCTGCCCCTGTTGTGATACTGTGGATAGGGGAACATGAAACCAATGCTGCTGAGTAAATCTATCCAAATTAACAGTGAAAAAGAGTGCTACATCCTCGTTGGGGTGAGGAGGCATCTTGCTGGCTTTGCAGCAGGCGCTCATCCCTCCATCTGCTGGCAGTACCTCCCAGAAGGGAATTCCATTTAATCATCCCAGTCCTCCCAGAAAAAAGGCCTTCAGAGAGGCAGGGGAGCACTACAAACTCGGGTACCTCTGGCTGGTATCTGTAACACTGTCCTGCTCTTTCAAGCCATCCTCCAGCCCTTCCTAGTCCAGCTCTGGAGAGGTTTGGGGGACTTGGGAACATCCTGCTCGCTTTCACGGGCCAGTGCCTCTCTGCAGGAACACCTTGCCCTGCCATGGCTGATGGAGGGTGGCACTCAATACACAGCCATACAAGAGGCAGCACGTCCTCTTGGAGGTCCTCTTTGCGTGCTGCCACGGGCACAGGACCCAAGTCACAGCAGCATGAATTCATGGTGACCACGGCGCAGGGAGCACGCCTGGCTTGCCACGCTGGCCGGGGCCGTGCTGGCTGGGACACGCCACTAGAGGGGGACACAGCCACGTGCAACGGGACTTGGCCACGGCCACGAGCGTGGACCTGTGGGGCAGACTCGGTGGCCCAGTGACCAGGTGGTCAGCATGCGCCATGACCAGCTCAGATCTTGTGGATCTCCATCACCAGCGGTGCTTCCAGCCAGCTCGCACCCAACCACAGCAAGGAAACGTGCGCATCAAACCCTCTGGCCCCTCTGATGGTGAAGCCAATGGCTGTGGTGTGGCATGCGTGGGCCTTGCTCTTTGCTCTTCCCACTCATCATTGGTCCTGCTCTGGAGGTTGCTTGGCATTTTCCAGATCTGAAGATTCTGGAAACTCTGCATTGGGTCTGCTCAGTATGTGGAGTGGGCATAAGGTGTGCTGGGATATGAGCTGTGGGGAAGACCCAAAAATTGCTCAAATGAGAGGAAGAGTTTCTAGAGTTTTGTCTTTATCTTTCCTTTTATTGTGGGAACTCTTTAAAAAGGTGTCACTAATTTGGGATAGCCAGGCTGAATGCATGTCTGGTTTCATAACCTGCACCCTCCTGCCTCTTTTTGCTTACAGACCTTTTCCTGAGGGCTCTTAGCTGCAGTATCTTCTAATGGTACAGCTGGTTTGATCCTGGGTGTACTCCTCTGTTGAGGCCTGAGGGTGGGACAGGGTCTCAGAGGAATCTAAAGGAGGATGGAACAGGATTCCTGCTAAATTGTAACGGGATCAGTGCTTGATTCTTCAGCTGACTTTGAAAGCTACAATGTCGAGGATCAAATTCCCCCAAAAAGGGAATGAAAATGATAACGTATTATGCTGATGATCTTCTGTTTGTCTGGAAATGAGGGAACTTTTTGCATGTCTGCAAGGTCCATCTGCTGAGTGAAGGCAGAGATGTGATCCCAGCTATAGACATTGCAGTGGGGAGAAGAATAGGACGTTCAGAGAGGAATGTAGGCTGCAACCATGGAACTTAATGCACAGGGTGTCTTGCAGATGCTTGTTCAGCACAGATGAAGGTCTGAGGATGAGAAGTGTCCCTTTTGGCTGCTTGTGAGTGTCAGTGGGGCACCCCCTTGGTGCCCTCCTGTTGAACACCGACAGCATGGACCAGGCAGGTGTGGGTGGGAGTGGCACTTGAAGAGCACGTGTTTGTGTGTGTGTTTGGATGGGATACGCTGACTCCGTGGCATGTCTCTGGTGGAGGAGTTCCATGTGGCATATCTAATCCTGTGCACCATTTATCTCATCCTCAGCAAACCACACAAAAGGCCTGATAAGGCTGACTGATATCAAATTGAATGATTCACGAGTGAGGGGCAATGGTGGGGGATCCTGGCATCTGCAGGTGTATGTAAACTTGCAGAAATGCAGCAAAGCTGCCTAGGGAAGGCAAAAGTCTTGGCATCAACATCTCCTCTGGTTATGTTTTCCTCTGGCCAAAGCTGTTGCAAGAAGCAGTGGTCTGTGAAGTTTGACTGACAGATCATGATTTTGTCAAAAAACCATGGGAACACCTGTATATTCCTTAGAGGTTTTTCAATCAACCACACACATTTTGTTTTGCATCTGAAAGGAAAAATGACTTAAAATTCAAACTAGAGTACACAAATTTAAATGGGTGGCTTCAAGTCCCAGCAGAAAATAAGGAATGAAATTGCTTTGCATTGTTTTAGCTAATTTGCTGAATCTTACAGTCATTTCTCCTACTCAAATTGTAGGTATTTTATTTAGTATATTTATTGCTAACTGAAACTGTCCATAGCAGTGAAATTACTTGGGATTTCTTTAATATAAATTATTATGAATTTCAGCAATTGATTGCACAATGAATACTCTTTTTATCGCTCCAGAGAAATGCAGGGCTGGGATTTCATACCATTAATTTTTATGGGAGTTCAATGTCAGGGCTCCTTGGGGAGCTTTGAAAATCACAGCCCTTAATTTTTAATTTTCAGTCCTTATAAACAATGCTATTTATTTGGGTGTGCCTGTGAACTGTGGGCCAGTCAAACACTGGTTTTTCATAGTCCCTGCCAAAAGATAGATCCTTCTGAGTTTATTGTTTTAATCTGTAGTTACAGGGAGGAAGCTGAGCCCTGATGCACAACTCGATCCTGTACTACCCTCCCCCAGTCCCTCATCTGCCTGTCTCTGTTTGATGCGTTGATGCACTGGACCTATGTAAGGCCTTAGAGATGTGCCATGTAAGAGCCAAAAAGTATTATTTAAAGGGGTTGGTGGGGTGGGCTTTGCTCCTGCTAGGCTGAGTCTGGGCACCTATAGCAACTGCAGGGGCTTGGAGGAGTCAGACTGGGTTTTGGAGGAGTCTGTGGCCATAGTGGGCCCTGTGAGATTTCAAGCTCACTGCATTAGGATGATCTGCTGAACCTGGAAAAAATTTAAGAAAATCAGTGTGGAATCATCCGTCTGGATGTGCCAGACAGAGGGGGGGTAGGAGGCAGGAGAAGTTTGGAAAAGCCTCTCTGCAGCATTTGGTCCTGTGGGGATCCTGTGAGTTTAGCTTTGCTCTTTATGACCAAGATCGGAGTTGGCACCAGTTTCATGCCTGAAAAGTATCTGAAGCTTTGGAAATGGCCGGCCATACTGTGATCTTCACCCTTCTCAAGAGAAATGGCATTAAATCCCATGTTTTGCCTTAGGCCCCAGGCATCTGCCCAAGAGAGCCTTGACTGGCTCCCACTGCAATGACCTTATTGCCCTGACTCACATCTTCCTGGCCCAGCCTCTCCTCTCCCTCCCCTCCATGGGCAGGGTGCTGGGGGCCCAGTGGCTGCCAGCACCTCCCTCGGCAGTCTACCCCAGGGTGACAGGACCCATGACGCAGCCTGGAACCACATTTGCTGTGCTGCTGTTCATCCTCTGAGGAGCAAATCTTTTCATGCTGTCACCTGTGGCCAATTCAGCAGCTCTTGTCCTCTGCAGCAGCTCTGTGGCTCTGGACTAACCCAGAGGTGTTTGCACCCCGCTGAGTAGTGGATATACGTTAAATCCAATTTAAAAGATTGGGAAGGTCACAAATAAACAATGCCAGGTAAAACCCAGGATCATTCCATGTCCATCAAAGGCAAAGCCCAGGGATGTGAGCTGTCTCCTCTCCCTCACCTGCAGTCTGTGGTTCCCTGCTCCATTTGCTGTGCTAGAAGTACAATTCACAGTGCCACTGGTTTGTGTGGGGAAGGGTTTAGCAGGGCTCCTCATTCCACACAGAGACAGCCCTGGGTGATGGTTCAGGGAGTATTGGAGCTTGCAAGGAAGGGCTGGAGACTCCCAGAATCTGAAGCTGAGAGGCAGTGGAACCTGGGGACCCAGTCCTTGGGTTATCCTTCTGCCCTCTGGCAAGGGGCATGTTGCTCTGGAATTTTGGATGGTGATGAAGGACCATGACTATGGAGGGCTCTGTGTCTTTCTTGCAACAACGATGAATAGGGTAAAGAGCTTGCAAATGAGTGAAGGCATTCAGGAAAGGGAGCTCACGACTTGGAGGCAGAATCTTCATTGGTCCTGGTGGCCCATTAGCTCATGCCTGGCTCTGGCATGCAACACTGAGGTCCGTGAGGCTCAGCTGATGAGGTCCAGGACCCAGAGGAAGATTTAAGGACCAGCACTGAGCATCCCCCCTCACCATGCACCCGTTCATGCACAGTGGTCTCATGTGGAGCCTTTTTGGTGACCTCTTACTGCCAGGTGAGCCCTTGTTTGTGCAGTTGCCCAGTGGATGAGATGTATTTATAGCTGTTGTTAAATCATAGCTGTGCAGCTGAGGGACTGGGCCGCTTCCAAGGACTGCTCACGATGATGTGGCGAGGGATGGAGGCAGGTTACATATTTACACATTAGTTTAAAATGTGTATTCTTTCCCCCTGGGGGCCCAGAATAGCTCATAGGCAGCTGCTCCAGCCATCAGCTCGGCTTGTATTTATTTGTGTTTTTCAAACATTTAGTCAGTATTTACACAATAGATGCAATATTGGTAATATCTGCAATAATTTATATGATACCAAATGGGATTTCTCACGGCCAGTGGACTGCCTGGGGACTTAGCCCCTGATCCTTGTTAAAAACTCGAAAAAGTACAAATTAACAAGCTGTAAAATAACATCTTCATAAAAGAATAGGGGAAAAAAGGCCAGATCCTGGGAGGCGCTGAGTGATCGTGACAGCCCTGAAGGCTGCTGGGGATGGATGGTGCTCAACACCTGTGCAAATCAGGGCTCTGCTGTTCTGCAAGGAGAAGGAAGGGTCCTATGTAGCTCTCCTGGCCTGGACCTTGGCATTTCTCTGTGCCATGGTTGGAACTGGAGAAAACCTACCACTAGATGCTGATGGCAGCTGCTGGAATCCCTTTGTCCCCCAGGCAGTGGCTGGGGGCCACACACGGCTGGGCTGGAAGCTTCTGGCTTCTCCTTCTCCCTCTTCTGTAGGTGCTCATGGTGAGAGGAATTGAGAAGAGGCAGCCAGGCTTTGGAGGAGGGGTGGGCCAGGGGGCACATGCCAGAAGCAGCGCTTGGGAGGGAAACCAGTGCATGTCCATCATCTCTATGGCTGGACCCTGCTTCCACCCTGGTCCTCTGGGCACAGCGCTGCTACAGGGACCAGCAAAGTGACCACTGCACCTTGGGGACATGTCTTCCTGAGAGATGGACTAAAATGAGAATGTGTGTGGGACATCTAAACACAGGCCAGTGTTTTCCCATCTTTCTCCTGAAAAGCCAAGAAAGAGGAGCATTGCATGGACTTCGCACTGCCAGGGTGCCCCTTCATCAAACATCCTTCCTTCCATTCACCAAGCACCCTTTCTTGCGCCTCCAGCAGCTGCCTGGCTGCCATGAGCCAAGGGGCTTTATGTAGGCAACTCTTGCAAACTCCCACGTCTTCCTGCAGCCTTGCAGAGCCCTGGTGGGTCTCTTGCTTCACTAGAGCCCCTACAAGACCCCTAACCTGTGCTGACTGCAGATCAGTGTGAGAATACGGGGGGAATAAGGGCATCTTCTGTTCTTTGGTGCTGCACCCTCAGCACCTTGCACCCATTGAGATCAGCATCATCCCTCTGCTGAAATTCTCCTGGCATTGGCTCCACCTCCCCCTAAGCCAGCCTCAGCACCCTGGGGACAGATTGGCCCCGGTGCTTTCATGCAGCCCTCACAGTGATCACACGTCACTGCTCACGGGCTGACAGGGGGCTCTGGGGAGAGTTAGAGAAATAAAACTTTGGCATCCACCCTGCTTTCTTGTCCCTTTGTATCTCCCCTCCCAGCCTTTCTGAATTCCAGGGAAGGTTGCCATTTCATCTGTGTTATCCACAGCCATCCTGGCCATAACAGCCCAACCCATGGATGTTACCCCATACTGCTCTGAGGGGTTGTCCTCCTCCTCTTCCATCTCCCACTCCTGGCTTTTGGCCAGGGCTATGAACCCCTCAGCAGTGTCAGGGACGTGGGTCAGGTTAGCAGTGGCTGAGATGATGGCATGTGAAGATGGTGGAGGAAGTTTGGGGATGCAGGGTGGGGTCTTTCAGATGTAACTGCAGGGCACATGGTCCAGGGGGGCTGGGAGTGTGAGGAGGCATGTGTTGTATTTCAAGCACCTCCACACTGTCTCTGTTTCTGCAGCCACTTGCCATATTCAAACCAGATGCAATATCCGCTTGTCAGCAGCGTAGTGTGCATGGGGGGATTTCATTCATATGTTTTGGACCTATCCCAAGCTAAATAAATGATGGAAAGGTGCAATTAACCCAATTTCAAATCTAATCCGCTCTGAGTGCCTCTCTGTCCTGGGCCCTGCCTGTTCCACATGGTGGTGACTTGCCTCCAGATATGTGTGAGGAGACATTGGACACTTGGCCAACAAAACAGAGTTGGTGACGAAGGACTGGTGCTGGTGTTGCTGCTGTGGTAGGGTGAGTCTGAAGAGAAGGTCACACACTTGTGAGGCAGCAGCGTCCTTGTGCCAGTGTGTGGATGGGGAGGTATGACACAAGGCTGAGATCATGAGTGGAAAGGGACCAGGGCACACACTCCACCATCTCCATGGCCACGGTAATGGCTGTGGAACACAAAAGTAGGGATGCTCTCATGTGGACTCCCCAGCCCTGTTTACCAGGTGTCTTTCCATGGCCAGTGCAGAGGAGGTCTGTTTCCATTCTGCTTTGTTCAGGGCTTGCTCCAGAGCCATCAGATGTCCCTGAGACTGATCTGTCCCTCTGAACACGTTTTGTCCTGGTCACACGAGTCCCTCTTTTTATTTCCCTCTTGTTGAGGGCCATTTGGATCTTCTTCTGCTAAAATGCTGCACAAGGACCCTTCCAAAAATGTCTTTTGACAGATCTGTAGGCATTGTTTTCTTTTCAATGTGCTGAGGGAAGAGGCCTTTGTGCACTTCCTCATGTGCAGGGGAGAGGAAAGGCTGTTGTGTAGCTTGTCCATGGGCCTACTGACAAGGGATATCTTCTGAAAGCAAACTCCCCACCCAGTTTTCCAGCTTTCTATCCTTTTTTTTAGGATTATCTGAGAGGCCCTTGAGCTCTGAGTCTGAGTTCAACTGACTCTCATGAATAATCCTGGGGGATGCTCAGGGCTCTCTCAGGGGAGCATCATTGAGAAGAGATGTTGCATGAAGAAGCTGGCTGTGGTTCTGGATGTGGGAGGCCCAGTGGAAAAATCCCTGGGGGACCCACTAACTTTCACCTAGCCTCAGAGGTTCTTTCTCCATCTGGGGTGGACTTCAGCCCCTGGGGAGATGCTGTCTCTGCTCAGACTCTGGGAAAGTTGTCTGGATTTGGAATCTGCAGGTGGCAAGAGGGGTTTGTCTTCTGTTGGGTTGGGCCTGCCGTATCAGAAATAGCTCAAAACTTGCAGCACAGAGCTTCCAAGCTGCTGCCAGCTCAAGGAACCTCCTGTCCTGGTGCATGCATGACAGAGATCCTCCAGCCTCCTGTGTCATGGGAGTTGCCCTTCTTATCCAGCCCCGCTCATCACCAGAGACTGCATCATGGTGGACATGAGATAGGAGGGATAATAGGGAAGCACCTCACTGGGAAATGGACCAGGAAGACCACTGATCCATGACCCATCCCGATGCCATCTTCACCTACTGCTTTCCTCCTGCAGGGCCAGGTGTGCACCCATCCCACCTGCCTTGCCTACACCTGCAATGACAAATCTCAATTTTTTCCCACAGTGCATCTTCAGCTGGCTCCATTCCACATGTCCATGTTCTCCTGCCTCTCTTGTCCAGCACAGCTTGCTCTTGCTCTTACCCCACCCCTCAGGCTGCCATTGTCCTTCCTTGCACTCTGCCCAACTGCAAGGGGCAGTCCTTCTCTGCAGCTGTGACCTCTGCTGTCCTATCCCAGCTATGGAATAATGTCCTATCCCAGCTTCTGGAATTCCAAAAGCTCCAAGGTACCCCAGGACAGCCCTTCAGCTGCTGTCAGCCTTGCTTTCTGCCAGAGCCTGCTGGTCAGCTCAGCAAGCTGTTTGGGCTGGATTTATGAATCTGTCTCTTTATAGCTCATTTCATCTGTCTGGATGCGAGGCAAATGAACAGGCATCATGGCCCAACTGTGTCAGCCAGCAACTTCCATGGGAACGCCAGCAGGGACTGAGTGATGAACCGTAGCCATGTAGCTTCTTCTCACCCAGGCCCTCAAAACTTAGAGCTGCTCTCCAAGACCCTCTGTGGGTCCCCTGAAACCCCTGAGGTGAAGCCTCCACAGGGATTTGTTCAGGAACATGTTGCCCAAGCCTTCTCCTGGATCTGATGTCCACCCTGAGGACCACTACCAGGGCCCCTTGCTTGGCTGACTGTGGATTGTTATGACAAAGCTATGGAGTGCTGGGGGGGGGGGTTATCCAGACCAGGCTCACTGGTGTGGGTCATAACTGGTATTTCATCCAGTTATGAATGAAAATTCTCCAGAAGGAGAATCAGAAAAAGTGGATAAGTTTTTCTGATTCTCCTTCTGCTGATGCTGTGGGTCATAGGAGGAGGAGGATAGATGTAGGCAGATGGACAAACATGCCAGAGGAGAGTGGGGATGGAAAACAGCCCACACTTGGGAGTAGAAAGAGAAGTTGAATGTTTTCAGAAAGTGTTATCTCTGATATCAAAAGGCTGCTCTGCATGGCAGTGAGATCTCTGCTGATGTGGCTTCTCCAGGCCTCTCCAGATACATGAATAGAAACCTGTTTTCTAAATAGGTGAAGGGACTACTCCACCCTCACAAAAAGAAAAAAAAGTTCCATTGTGCCCTTTGCAGCCATGTACGCTTTGGATAAAATCATACTTGTCCCCATCTGTGTTGCCACTTTTTGAACATGCATGTGCACGTCTGCCTGGCCACACCTGGCATGCAAAGAGTGTCAAAGTACTTAAATGCCAAAGTGGAGGAAATCACCAGCTCTCAATAACCAGGTGAGCCTGGAGGAGGACTATCCTTGCTGCTCCATTCACATCCCAGCAGACAAGCCTGTGAAGGCAATATCTAGCTAGCACTGTGTTTCTTATCCCTCCATTCTCCTTCCTCCTCATCTTCTCACTTAATCTTTGCTAGTCTGTGCCTGTAGCCTGCCTTCACAAGCTTGCATGGAGAATGCCAGATAAGGTACATCCCAAGTAAGGCAGAGTTCAGGATTCCTTGTGAACTTGCCTCCCTGCCACTTGCACTTCATTACACCTTTATCCCAGCCCTGTGGAGCAGCTCTTCAGGCCGTGCCTGGTGGCCACGTGTGCCAGAACCCATAGGCAACCCAGCCATGGGGAGTATCACCCATAATTTCTTCCCGGCCTCCAGATCCATGTGGAGCTCTGCAAAGATATGCAGAAGGAATGCCATGACATGGCACCACAACAGAGATCTGGGGGTCTGCTGGCTCAGGTGAGTGGTGGTCTGGCGAGGGAGAACCACAGCACATCTTTGCCAAGATCTACATGGGAAGAGGGCCAAAGGCAGTAGGGAGTTTGCAGTGAGTAAAGTGGCTTTAGCATGTGATTGCAATGTGTTCATGCATCAGGGCCGGGCAAGTCTGGCTGTAAAAATGAGATGAAAGCAAAGAAACACTCTATATGCTCCATGAATGCCACCTGCCAGCGGCTTTCTGCAAAAATGTCTCTGTGGATTTGATGCAGAGGAAGAACTCGGTCCTCCTTTGGTAATCCCCTGATTCCAGGAGCTGGGTCTTGAAAGAAACAAGTCTTCCAAAATGAGCACTGAAAGTTGGCCAGGCTGCAGTGTGCTTGGATGCCTGGTTTCTTCCTGCACTGCTGGGCATTGCTTGGCCCTTCCCAGCTGGGGGTTCTGGGTATGGCCATGGCTGTTGGGTCCCTTCATGCACACAGGGCAGTAGTTGATGTAGGTGCTTCCTTTTGTGTGTGAACTGGTGGGAAGGTCCTGGGTAGGATTTCCATAGTAGGAAATGTGTTGGGCACTGCAGGGTCTGTCTGCCAAGAGCGCATTGTGTGACACTTGCATATGTACATAGGGTGGGATGGCTTCCACTGTGGTGGGACTCGAAGTCCTTTGCCAGTGCTGGACCTCAGAAATGCCCTTCTACCATCACAGTCAGAGACCATCTCCAGTGGAGACCATCCCAGCAGCTGGACAGGGATGTGGGTCTGTCTCGCTGTCAAACTCCATCTAGTTGCATGTGGAGATCTCAGCGTGGCCAGACCACCTCCATTCCAGCTGCTCCACAGCCTGGACACTTGGAACAGCCAGCTGGCCCTGTCCATGGCCACAGGAACTGAAACACTGGCAGATTGCTCCCTGCTCCTTTTCTCTGTCCTGAGGCTGTCTTTCTGTGTGCTGGACAGCTTTAGAAGAGAATTTTGTGGCAGTGATCTGTTTATGAGCAAGGTAAACAGCTGATACAGCAGGGGTATTTGCAGGGAAGGCTTTGCTTCATCATCCAGTCAGGAGAGCCAACAAAAAAAGCAAGTTGGGATTTGGCCATTTCGATGGAATAGTCCAGCTGGCAAGTTGCGTGCATTTGTCCCTTCCAGAGGTTACAGATGTGTGCTGGACACTGTGGGAATGGGATTTTATAACAGTAATTAGTTTATTCCTGAGGTAAGCAGTATAAATAGGAGAAAAATTTGTTTCCTGTTCCAATGCAAATAACCAACTGGCAGCCAGTTGGATAAGGGCCACTGAATATCAAAAGCCGAACAGGGGACTGTGTCAGCGCTATATCCCCTTCTGGCTTATTTGCATGCTGGTTGGTAGTGGAATGTTTCTCTTTAGGTTACTAAATTTACTAGCTTACTGTATTTTTTTAGCTTGGGGCTGGTTATTTGAGTGGCCACTGGCCAACTGGCTGCCTACTGTTTATTTGAATGGCTGGTAGCCAGCATTTGTCACTGGTCCTCTCAGCATCCCAAACCCAATCACGGTTATTGACCCAGGAGAATGGGCTTCTTGGCTTGGCTGACCCCGAGACAGCAGCAGAGCTCTGCATCACGTCCTGACAGGCTTCTCCTTATCCAGCCATGAGACTCTTGCTTCTTTGGCTCTTGGAACCACTGTGTGTTTTCTTTCTGCCTTTTTTGCTAGATTTTAGTTTTCCCCACAGTGGCATAAGCCACAGCTCGAAAGAGCTCCTGCTGTTCTCTGCTGGGTGATGCTTTCTAATAACACTCAGGCCTGTCTCTGCACCTGGGCTGTGAGGTTCACCTCTTGCTCCAATAAACATTTCATCTGTGTTTTCCCAAAACTTCCTTCACGCCCAGTCCCAGACTTGTACAGGATCTCCACCCTCTGCCCACTGTGCCTGTTTGGCTTTGGCTATCTTATGATGCCCAGATGGGACAAAACTTCACTCCCATGGAGGAGGAGGAGGAACAGCTAATTGTTTTCTCATCAACAACCAACCAGACCAAAGTTCCCTTGTATGGCTATTGGTGCTGGATTAGTAGAATGATGCTCCACTCCCTCCTAATCAAGACCTGCAACAAAGACTTTATTTTCCTTTCTCTACTAGAACCATGTGGCCTTTTCTCTGTGACTTTCTGGCCATCTTACAAGCCACTGCATTTTCCTCCTCCCAGTGGTGTTTTTACATGAGAGGATGCAGCAAGATTTGGGGAGCCTTGACAGTTCCTCAAGCCCTCAGAATCTTCCTTCTTGTCTGCTGCCCTACTTTTGCCTACTGTCTGGACAGCTTTCTTCATCAGCTTTGCAGGGAAAAGCAACTTTTTGTAGTGTGGTCAAATCAGCCTACCTTCAGCCTCTCTTCCTCCATAGTCACACTATGCATACTTGTGTGTTTGGGGTCTCAACCTTCTCCATTCCTCTATCTCCTGGCTAAATGTGTCTACCTAGAACTCATTTAATGGTAGCAACATCCCTGGTTTTTCATCTCATTCATGTGGGATCATCATGCAGGACAAGCCCCCTTGTTCATGTAGATCCTTGGCCTGTGAGGGCAGTGTCACAGGTGATGTCTTTCCTGTAACTAGTGGCAAAGACATTTCATGGGAGCTTTCCCCTGGCCTATGGCCAGGTCTAGAAATCCCTCCTGTTTGCCTGGAGAAACTCCACCCACCACACAAAGGTCACTCAGTGTTTCCCACAATGAAAGACTTGCCATTGAATGCTTTGCAACCCTGCCAACTCTCATAGCTGAGGCTGGAATTGTCCCTAGGATGGTGTTTGGGGTTTGTTTTCCTAGAGAAAGTGGGATATTGGGTAAAAGTAATCTCTCAGAATAAGGCCAGGAGAAGTGTACTGTGTGACCCAGGTTAGGAGCAGGCTTGGTGCCTGCAACTGAGGAAAAATCAAAGAAGGAAGATTCTGGTGCTGGGAAGCTCTTCTACATCCTCCTCTTGAACATTTTCCATGCCTGGTAACTGTTTTGTCTTAGAGACAGATATAGTGTGTGAGATGTGACCTCAGCCCCCAGTCTGGACAGTGCTCCCTCGGGGACTGCCAGGGGACGGGGTCACTGCGGTTCAGCGCTGTGGTTCTTCATTGCCCAGGGGCATGGAGGTCGATTACAGACACTGCACAGACACCAACACTCCTTATTTACCAGGCTGAGCTTCCTGGGATCTTGTGAGGACTAAATTCCAATCCTTTTGCATGGAGACTTTTAAAAAATGTTCTTCAAACACCTGTGGAACAGGTGGGTATTCCTAAATGTACCTTCCCTTTTCCTGCCTCGAAAATGCGCTGCGAGTGGCAGGTGCTTCCATGAGGGCTGATGGCACCAAAGATTCATGGATGATCCTTGTGCCCCGGAGTCCCCATAGACACAGCAGGGAATTGCTGTAGTGACACCAGATGCCAAAACCCAGACTCATGAGTGTATTTGGACACGCAGCTTAAATGCTGTGACATTTAAGCCCCTAATGAGGCTGAGCCCACACCTTCAGCTGCTCTGGAGTGAAGTGGCATGTTCATGCTAAAATACTTCAGGAGAGGCTGTTTCAGTCAGACTTAGAGGAGTCTTTCCTTGAAAAAATGGTAAATCCCAGACCTTTCGGGGTTATAGTGTGAAGAGGGAGTAACTGTTGGGTGACATTCATGGCTCTGGCCGGTGTGGCTGCAGATCCCTGTCAGCACAGCCCATAGCATTGCACTTCGCTGTCTTGTTTCTAGACACACTTCTGGTGCTGTGTGGCTTCACATGGATTTCATCTCCAGCATCTTCCAACACATGCTGATGACTGGGCAGAGCTCTGGTTGCTGAGGAGGGGATAAGGGCAGGGCCCCTGTGCTCATCCCTTCCCCACCATCACCATGCAACTCCCACAACAGATGAGTCCCCTCTTCCTGCCCTCCCAGCCCTCTCCTCAGACACAGGCTGGCATCGCTCCCTTTTGCTGAGCTCAGTCTGGCTGGGTGCTGCTGGAGAGTCCCCAAGGACTGGTAGGAAATTTCATACCAACCCATCTGGGGTGGGAGGTGGAAAGGCAGCCTTTCCTGAGCTGCAGGGGCTGACAGCATGGCAGATGATGGAGGCACCACTGCGGTGTCCCTGCTTGTGGTCTCAGATGTGTGAGGAGCAGGGGCTGGCCCTAAAGTGCCCAAGGGGGACAGGGACTGTGCTGGCTTCAGTAGGATGCTGGGTGTGGGATAGCCTGTGCCAGGGGAGGACACCTAGAGAGTGTCACATTAGGCAACTGCTCTGGCAGGTAGGCTGAGTGCCAGGTCTCTGAAGAGCCCAAAGCCTACTTTGACTTCCCTTGGACACTCAGTCCATGCCAGGTCAGAATAAGGATGGCTTGGGTGTGCTTACACCTCATGGAGGACCTGCTGTGAGGAGACAGGAGATGGTCATGGTCCCTGGGCCAACACACAGCTGTCTCTGATGGGGATGGGTTTTGAAGTCCCTTGTTCCCGGTGCCACAGGTGGTCTGGGCTCAGCATGGGCTCGTGGCTCCTCTTTGTGTCTGGTCGCTGCCACTAGCATGAGCTCAATGAGACAACTCCTTGCCATCCTCCCATTGAGGAGAGCCCCACCAGGCTGCTCTCTGAATGGGGACCTGCCATCACCAGCCCAGTGGCTGCAGGACATGAGATTTCATCTCCTGGCCCTTAATTCCTCCATCTGCTCTGCCAAGTCCAGCCCCCATCCTGCCTGCTGCTGGCTGGCTCTCCAGCGCATTCACAGCCTGCCACACAAACCCGCTTGGGATTATTTTGAATTTAAAATCCTATTAGTCTTAAATTAATTGCCTTTTCTTGTGGAGCAGTGGGTTGGAACTGGCGGGCCTGGCTTGTAATTATTAACTGGGGAAAGGCTTGCCCGGAGAAAAGCTGCTTCTCTCCTGCTGGGTTTTGCTCTATAGACGCAGCCCTTCAGTCCTGCTTTCTTCTTTGGCTTTTATTAACCAGCTCATCCCCTTTCGCTGATCGCCCTTTTATCCGGGAAAGGATGGAGAAGCTTTGAACCCTGGAATTAAATTCTCCTCAGAGCCATGACGAAGGGGCAAGATTTGGTTCACTTCACTCTTGGGTAAAGTGGGAAAATCCCTAATGGGAACTGAAATGTGTTGGCAGGAATGTCAAGGGGTTAATGCAGGGGGAACCACTGCAGCACCTGGGGAGATGATCCCACCTGTAATGCAGCCAGGGCTGGTATGCACCAGATCTGGGATCCCTGCTAGCATCCTGGGAGAGAGCTTCCCCAGGAGCAGGATCCTCTGCCTTTTTCTGGCATAAGGACCCTTGGATCAGGCATCAGTCAGAGAGAGCCTCAAGCTGTTACTGCAAACAGCTCAGGCACAAACGGCAAGCAAAAATTACATTTTTCTAAAAGATTAAATTAAATTCAGGAAATTTATGACACTAAGGCCTGGCATCTATGCACCCATTGAATCCAGACAAAGAGGGTTTGCAGATCTGGGTCAGGGCTATGTGAAGGCACGGGTCTCCAGACTTCCTGTGCTATGCTGGTGGGATGGTGGCCAGCCCCAGGACACAGGTCAGGATGATGGAGGCACCACTGTGGTGTCCCTGCTTGTGGTCTCAGATGTGTGAGGAGCAGGGGCTGGCCCTAAAGTGCCCAAGGGGGACAGGGACTGTGCTGGCTTCAGTAGGATGCTGGGTGTGGGACAGCCTGTGCCAGGGGAGGACACCTAGAGTGGTGCTGGTCACATTAGCCAACTGCTCTAGCTTTTTTCCCTCTTGGGTGGAGCTGAGGTCTGGCTGCTTCAGATCCTGTCCTGGTGGTACTGCCTGCATGGAACTGGCTCCTGCCAGTCCTTCTCTGCCCAGAAATGCTGGTGATGGCCAGTGCTGCTCTGCTGGTAATGGGGCTCCATGCTGGTGCCATCCCAGGTCATTCCCACCTCTGGACCAGGGACTCCGGAGGGATTTTGCCATTTCTCCAAGGATGCCGGGGATATCTCAGGAAACTTCCTCAAACTTTAAGCCTCAGTGACCAGCTGGATCAGCATCAGTCAGCAGGGACCACAGCAACCCCAGCTGCCCTCAGCTCCATCCCCGGGCAGACAGCATGGTGGGGGGAGAGCAGTCCAGTGAACTTGGCAGTAGCGGTCCAGGCTTTTCCACGATATTTTGATTCCCAGTGACAAATATCTCTTCGAGTCTGTGCATGACTGAAATTCATCTTGGCTTGTGGGAGGTCAGTGAGCCCAGCCAGGGAGGAGGGGTGGGGAGGCTGGGCAGTGAGCAGCCGCTCAGCTCGCCCAGCCTGCTTGCCAGATTAGGCAGAAACAGCTCTCGCGACGACAGCTCATGGGCAGGGTGAAACAGGAACTCCAGCTTCACAGACAAAGTTATTTTGGTAGCTGTGTGCAAAGCCCCCACTGGAAAATGTGACATGCTTCTTATCCCCTTGAATTTGCTCACAAAACACTAATTAAGGCATGTAATGAAGACAGCAGCATCCATTAATAAAGAATCATTATGGGGATGGATTAGTGAGCTTATCAGAAACAGGTGAAAGTGAGCTGGGAGTCTACTCTGGGCAGCATATGTGAGTCAAGGCTTTCCCAGCCCTCCATGACAGCGTGCCAAGAGCCTCTGTGGGATGCACTAGGTGGATGGGGAGGACTGGGGGGTGTGCATTTAGGAAGCTCCTTGCCTCACAGTTTGTTTTAGGAGCTAGCTCCTCAACCTTCCTCAAACTGTTCCACTTCCTGGGATGCTGCCAGTGGCTTGGCTCCCTTCCTTTGAGAAGTCACATCCATCTGGTGCAGCAGATAGGAGTTGCTGGGGAGAGCAAGATCCCCCAGGAAGGAAGGAGGTAGGGAATGCTGGCGCATGGGAAATATTAACTCCTTGGAGCAATAATAGCTTCTCAGGCCAGGGGAGCATGGTGTCTATTGTGCCCCTGTTAGCCCCTGACACCTGCCTAACTTCTGTCTTGCTATTAATACAGAGCTGACTCATGGTCTCTACAGCCCCTCTGCTCAGGATTTAGGCTGTGAAGACACTCAACCTGGTTATTTGAAGGTATATTTAATCTATTTCTGGTCAGCTTGGCTAAGGCAGGTGACGAATACAGGAAGCTGGGCTCTCCCTGGCCTCACAACCCTTGATCAGGAGATATTTCCATGCAATCCTGTATTGCTGTCTGTGATCTGGAGCTGCCTGCCCTCCTGTGAACTGGGGACATGGCAGCCCTTTTTGCAGCCACAGACCCTGGTAGGACCCCCTCCCACCACTCTCTGCCACCAGCTCCTATTGTGTTTGCACAGGCCACCAGCAACCTCCACCCCTTTGCCAGCCGGGGCCTCCCATGCTCCCTCTGACTGTTTCCTCTTTTCAGCTCTCAGGTCCCAGTCCATCCACACAACTCTCCCTGTATCCCCTGTTTTCTGATCAGGTGCACCCACCCGCCCCAGTATCTGACATCCTTCCACATTCTCTCTCTTTCCTTATAAATTTCCCATTTCCCACAGGGTCCAGACCCACCTGGGGTGATTCCGGCTGCTTGCTCTGATCTTCTGTCCCACGGATGGTTATGCGTGGGCTGGAGGTCAAGGAAGCCTTCAGGAGAAGGACAAGAAGCCTGCACTTTATGGACATGTTGGGGGAAGCTCTCCCAAAGTCCTGTCTTTCCAGAGAGAGGCAAAAAGGAGCTGCTTCTGCTTTCACAAGTGTCCTCCCCATCCTGCTGTGCACAGTATCCTTCAGCGTGGATGCTGGAGCTTCCTAAGCACTGCCCAGGCTGCAGGGGCACATGAGGGGGCTGAGGCTGTGGTCCCTGTTGTTGTCCTGGGAGGGAAGCAAAGCAGCAGGTGTTTGTTTTTTTTTTTTTTGCCCAGGGCATGATGCCCTGTGAAGAACAAGGGAAGGTGTGAGCCAGAAGTTTGGCCTCATGGAAAAGGAAACCGGAGAGGGGAGAGTTATCCACGGGCATTATGTGTGGTCTCTACAGAAAGCTGGTAATGCAAAGAGGTCATGTGTTCAACAGGAGGGATGTTTGGCTGGTGGCTCAGCAATGTTTTGTATATTCTAGTGGTTTTCTTGTATACCTGTTAGCATAGCAGGGGAACTGGGGCTGAGCAGCCTTGCTGCAGACCTGGAGCTGAGTCCCAGAAGAGCATGACTTACTCCCATGCAGGCCACCCATTTTCCTGAGAGGGAAAATGTTGTGGCTTCCTCTGAAGCACCTGGGACAGAGCATTTGGATGGAAGGGCAGTCCAGAGTCAAGGTTTCCAGAGCTCAAGGAGCATTTGGACATTGCTGTCAGGCACATGGTGAGATTCTTGGGGCTGTCCCGTGCAGGGCCAGGAGCTGGACTCAACGATTCTTATATGCCCCTTCCAAGTCAGGATATTCTATTATTCTATGGTTCAAGGATCCCATAGTGGCATATAGAGGGACAGGACTATGCACCCAATGGAAGGACCAGACCCTGCCTGGGTGACCAGACCTTTCCAGGGTGAGAGGATGTTTTATTGTGAGTATTGAGCCCCCTGCTCTGGTGTCTGGGCTGCAGCTGAATGGGTTACACCTGGACAGATACTTGGCTCTCAAGTGCCAAAAGAGTCAGCAACTTCACATGTTTTTACGTATCACTTTTTTGTCTCAGGTGAGTCCCTAAAATGTAGGGTCATATTTACAGGAAAATGGACGTATACTAAATGAACCAGCCTAACCTTCTGTAACTAAAGAATGAGGACATCTTTGTGGATAAAAAGGCTGATGTTGCAAGAAGAAAAAGAAGCAGAAAATTGATGACAGACATAGGGGTGTCAACCCAAGTAAAGTGTCACTTATAGTCTATATCAGCCAATCAGATTAAGAAAAAGATGCATGCTTGACTTGTGGATAAAGTAGAGCTACCAATCAAATAATGAGTGACTGGGATAAGAAGCAAGTATAAGCAATGTTCACAAAGTCCAGCAATGTTCAGTTTTATTTGATTCATATTGAATCGTGCAAGAGTCCTTTTTCTCTCTCCACACTAAAAAGCTAAGCCTAACTCTCCAGTGTGTCTGTGTTTTGGTTTTGTCAGGTATTAGAAAAAGCAGAACTGTGATAGGTCTCACTGAGGCTTTGCTGTTGGTATAATGCGATGTGCTGGCAGCCTGAAGATCTCTGCACCATGGAAAGAGCTAAGGGAGCCCCATGAGAAGTGGGGTGTTTAGTGCCAGAGGCTCCTTTTTATGGGAAGGACTTCTCCAGGAAGCAACCCCCAACATCCACCCTCCAAGGACCTGCTGAAGCTCACTCAGGCCTTGGAAGGCTGAGGAAGAAGCACAATATGTGAAGATATTACTTGTATTGCATTTACTTCCACGTTTCTGAAAGAAAAGCAAAATCTTCTTTTGTTTTGGTGGATGTTTACCCCTGCCGGGAAAGCCGTGGCTGGTTGGCAGAATGTTCCCAGGAACTGATTTCATGGCAGATCTCATAGCAGTGGCTATCTCCCAGCTCTGCTTCTCCAGCTCTGCATTCCCACTGGCCATGCCGTGGAATCTTCAAAGAAGTCTCTACTCCCACTGCATTCCTGTGCCTGCACTCATCTGTGAATCGGCTCCTGCAGACCAGTGCAGGGCTGGGCAGGAGGTGCTGGCAGGAAAGGAGGAAATGCCTGCAGTCTTTTTACTCCAGGCCATCTGCACACCTTCAGTCCAACTTGCTCTGAAAAGTTTTCCCTGGATGAGAGTGGTGGTCTCCACTCAGTCCAGCTCATGGCATCCTTTTGGCTCCTTACTGTGTAAACTGTAATTTGCAGGGGGAACTGATCCTCTCCACCAGTATGGCTATTTCCGCAGTATTTCCAAGACCCTTGTTTTTTTGGAACTGAAGTGAGCTGCAGAGCCTATTGCTGAAGTGCAGAGCTTGACCACCATCTCTGTTGCCCCGGGTGTCCAGCAGTAAATCTCCACGCACTTCTCCATCCACCTCAGCAGAGATGTCTGTCAGAGGCAGATTCTTGGTGGAGCTCCTGCCTGAGCTTCATACAACCAGTTTCTGAGCTCCTCCTTGCAAAATTTGCAAGGATGAAGTTTCCCAGGCAGGGAAGCCAAGGAGAGGGTCAGGAGAAGAGCAGCAGCCCTCGTGTTTTACTGATTGCTTTCGTCTCTCCCGGTGGATTTTCTTTTCTCCCTTTTGCTTGTTGTTCCTCTCTTCTCCTGTCTACTTGTGGTTTGTGGTTTCCCCCCAGTGTAACCTGAGTAGATTATGTGTTTATCTGTGATTACACTACACGTTTTGGATCCCTCCTTGGTTTCTGAGGTTATTTGTGGAATCTTAGCCCTGGCTAGCCCCAGGCTCTTTGGGGTAACTCCACCCTGCACAACAACAGACTGATATGGCATGAAAAAGTTTCAGTGCCTCATGTTGTCCTGTCCTGAACATGTGTGGGAAGTGTCCTGTGGTTACCAGACTAGTGGGGAAGAGCCTAGATTCCCCCCACATTGTAATACATCCTCTCCTTCATGATGCAGGTTCTTCCTCCTTGCAAACCTCCCTCTTCCTTCAGCAGACTCTGTCGTTCTCTGCTCAGCCACTCTCCTCCAAAAGATCCTTCCTGCTCAGTCCAAAAAAGAGTAGTGTCCTTCTCCCACCCTTCATGTCCCTGCCAGAGGGGCTGGCCAGCCCACCCCGGCAGGCAGCTGCCTGACAGCTCTCAGCTGTGAGCCCCTGCCACTGGGAACAGGCAGCTCGCTGCTGCCTGCACCCTGCTCACCCCACTGCCTGCACCCTGCTCACCCCACTGCCTGTTCCCTGCTCACCCCACTGCCTGCACCCTGCTCACCCCACTGCCTGCACTCTTCTCACCCCACTGCCTGCACTCTGCTCACCCCACTGCCTGGTAAGGTATTAGATAGGGGTGTGTCCTATAGCTTAATTAAGCTCCTGAGTTTGTGCCCTTGGGGGTTCTGGAGAAGTTTCTAGGTAATAATAATTTCTACTTTACACTTACTTTAAGTGCATTTCCACAATTTCACAAAAAGAGATCTGGGTGTTGTTTTTTTCCCCCTTCTTTTCATGGTAGGGATTGGAAAAAATACTATGGAGGAAAAAAATCAGGAGGCAAAAATCTTTCTAGTCTGTCCAATGCTGAAAGAAGGTTGTGCCCATGTGCTTCTCTGCTTACACGGGTGAGATTTCCCTGCAGCTGTGGATATGCACAGGGGTACTGGGAGTGGAACTATGCCATGTCTTTATACAAAATGGAGCTCTTATATATTCCATAACCTTCCTGTGACAAACACAGCAATAATGCATCTGGCCTGTCAACTGCCTTTGAGTTTATACCATGACAGACTGCTCTAGTCATATTTGGCTTTTCAGGTGCACCAGCCATACTTCCACCCCTGTGAATGTTGCTTTGTCATGTGGGAACATCTGTCTGGCTGATAATCCTGCCCTTCTCCATTACTATTCTTTGCCTTCAATCTCCAGCCAAACCCACCACCAGACCTGGCCAAGGTGCTGAGAGGAGAAGAGTGAGATGCCACTGATGTCGCCTAGGTGGCAGGATGGATGTTGGACTGTGTATCTCAGCCCTGGAGGAAATGTGGAGACAATGTTTTGGCAGGCTGAGAGTGAAATCCCTTGAATCTGCCATGTCTTCTCCATTTCCTTCATCTGCCTGCTCTTGGCTCTCACATACCTAGACAAAAAGAAAGACTGGGTTGGGGGGTCTTCTCAATCCTTAGGTGCAAATGACCCATGTGTCACTCCCTGTCATAACATCTGTATGATCACACTTGCAAATGCTTCCAAGTCCTATTAGATCCACTCACCTTTCAGCACTGTCCCCTCTGGGACATGGGGACAAGGGTCCAGGGTGGAGTCTGACACAGTGGAGTCTGAGCAGAGACGGAAGAGGTTTATACCAAACAGCTCTAGGCTGGGATAAAGAAAGTGATGTTTTCAGCCTGTTAAAGGGATGATCTATTGCACAGTTCTGTCTACCTGTTCCTTGCTTTCCTCTTGTTAAAAATTTTCTTGGTGCTTCCATGTAACCAGCTCATGGGATGAGTGCAAACAGCACTGGGGGTGAAATCTCCAGCTGAAGATGAGACTGTTTCTTGTGAGCTATTTGGAGCACTTTCCTTTGCCCCTGCAGGGCTCCTGGCCTCTCAGAGCTGACCTGAAAATGGCCATGGACATGGAGGGGCTCTGTGGCCATTCCTAGACAGTGGGAGAACCCCATCTTTGACCAAACTGGAGCAGAGATTGGGATCTGAGCAGAGTGAGGCTGCTCAGTTGCACGGGGTGAGCACCCTGTGTCCCTCGCAGGTAGTGGTGCATTTGTTATTAAACACTGCCAGGCAGGGAACATAGGAAACGAGGAGGAGCAGGCAGTGTAAGGCTGGTTTGATACCACCTTCCCAAAGACCTGGCAGCAGCTGCTGCCTGCATCTCTACAGGGGTGGAGGAGCTACCACTGGAGTGGAGAAGGATGGAGGAGGACATGGGACAGCAGCACCTTCCCAGCCCCCAAGGGGCTGCATTACCCACTGTGCTTGCCTAGCTGACCTGTGTCTCCTGAGCTTGAGGGGTGCCAGGGTGTCCAAAGTTGTGTCCAAGCAGCCTATAAATGATGTTCAGCATTGCAAAGCAAACATAAGCCATCAGGTCCTCAGAGTTGCAGAGACTGGAGGCTCTGAGTTGTCCATTTTGCATTCCTGTCTTCAAGCTCTGTCTTCTCACAAAATATGGGTGTGTCTTTTATGAAACCTGTGATTCCAGGTTGCTACAGGGCTCCAGAGGCTGTGTTTTTCAGAGCATCTACTGTACTTTAGGTGTAGCAGGCACCCAGGATAAATGTCTCAGTGTTAAACCACTCCCTGTGGTTGCTGTCAAACCTGTCCTGGGGCTGTAAAAAGTAATCACTGTATTGAAACCATCTTAAGTTGTTTCCCAGTGAAAGGTACTGAGCTAATTCAATTAAAGGCCTAGCACAGATGGATTTAGGAGAGAATGAAAAAAAGCAGAGAAACAGAGAGAGATCCCTGTGGAGGCAGAGAGTGGTGCTCCCTGGGCTCTAAGTCCATCACCTAATTGTGCTCTGCTTTGAATCAAAGGGACAAAAGCTGCCCCTTGCCTTCTGCTCCCAGCACGGCCTTTTCCAGGGTGGAGGTTTGGAGGTACGCTCTCTGTGTGTGCAAGGAGAGAGCTGCTTAACTCGCCTTTGGTCTCAAAGGATTTCCCCTAATCCTGACCTCTCCCTGTGCTGCTCAGACGCCGCTGTGGAGAGCAGGGCGTTAGTGCCAGCTCTAATCCCACCCCACTGCTCTCCCCTCCGCAGAGGGCACTCACCCCCTTCCCAGTCCCTGTGTCTGGGATTCAAAGGCTTGCAAAAGCCTTTGGAGTTCAGTTCAAGAGCCACATTCCTCAGGACACAGACCACCCCCAGGAGCCAGATTGCAGTGGCGAGGATGGTGCTCTCCTAGAAACCCCGCTCAGACACTGAGGTGACCAGGGTCTACAGCAAGCACCAGGGCCAGGTGACTCCCAACACAGAGCTGGACCCCCTGTTTTCTTCTTGGAAAGCTCTGATGAAGTGTTTCCAGCTCCTTCTGTGGGATTTTGTCCTAGGAGAAGCAGACAGAGCCCTTGCAGGATGGTTTCATCTGGCTAAGGATGCTCTGCCATCAGATTTATCTCTTATGCTGCTGAGGCTGCTATTGCCAGACACAGCTTCTTGCACACAAAGGTGTTTTCTCCCCTCAAAGCCTGGCAAAGGACGAGCTCTGCTCAGGAGCAGGAAGCACAGATCAAAGTGACTGTCTGTCCATGGACTTTTCTGTCATTTTTCATGTGGTTAATTGCTGTCTATTGATGTGTGAAGCCCTGAGCAGCATTTTCCATGAGAAGACAGGCTGTGCTGTCAGGCAACTACTTAGGCTGATCCAAGGATACCCTGAGGAAAAACTAGGGATGTATGTCACCATGTATATGATGGCTGGAAAGGCTGGAGAAATGTAGTGTCAGGGCTGCAGGATGGTGGAAAATGGGATAAAGAGGATGTTTTCTCCATGGTTCCCTGGCAGTTCTTTCTGCCTGCAGTGTCTCAGGCTGGAAAGCAGAGAGGCAAATCCATGGGCAATCAGAGTCTTTGGTGGGGAAGCAGCTACAAGACACTGAATGGCCAGGTATGAGCTGGGCAGGAAATGGAGTAGCACTGTGGCCTCCATGGAGGTGACTGATGGCAGAAGGGACACACAGCATCCCCAGGCTGGGATCGGAAGTGCAGTGCTGCTGGTGTTAGTGACTGCAATGGCGAGCAGGCAGGAGGTCACCCTGTGAACCACGGCCACTCAGCTCCATCCTCCTGCCTGTGAGCTGATGTTCTGGTCAGGCCCAAGGCTGGTCACGGGTGCTGCGTGAAGCATTTTTCATGCATATGCAATGGTGTCCTTGAGCTGGCAGAACTGCATCTGCTGGTCCCTAACAGGCACAGCTGGGTGACAGACAGCGCCTCTGCTCACCTCTGCTGCTGTAACATGGGTGGCTGTAAAAGAGGGAGGTACTCAGAGGCTTGAAAGCTGCCTTTTGGGCAGCTGAGGAGCCTGTGGATAGGGTGCATATGCTAGCTGAATGCTCCCCAGTGATGCCTGCAAGACTTCACTGACTTTTAAGACTACAAGTCATAAGACTTTTTTCAGGAAGCCAGCATTAGTAGTGAAGGGGCAAAAGCACTGTAGTCTGCACTGCAGTGGAGAGTGCAGTATCTTCTGCAAGCAGTGTGGAGAGATTTTAATTGTCTGGATTTGCATGGCTTGAGCTGTTTGCTCACTGCAGTTCCCTTTGCCTTCATCAAAGGACAAAGCTCCCACTATCAGCCCAGCCTGGAGCACCTTATGAAATCCCAAGGCATCATCAGACCTACCAGGAAAGAACAGGCTGCAACGTGAGGATTCCTCCTGATCTAAGACACTCCTCCAGGGACAGGACAGCTCAGGGACATTTCAGGAGTGCTGCAAGCTCTAAGTGATGCTGCAGAGCTGAGTCAACCCTAAATGAATCCACGGGGTCAGTGTCAGGTTGTGGCTGGATATAAGTTAGGGAGTCACACTCGGCACGTCCGGTGGCCGAGAGCTCTTTGTCTCTTCTTGTCTGGGCCATGGAAGGCTATGGAGATCAGGTTTCTGAGGTGCCCTGGGCTGTTCATTCAGGAGATCCATGTGTGAAGCTGCAGGGTAGCTTTACTGCTGCTAGCCATGCTTCACTCAAAGACCTCAGATCGGGCTCTGAGGAGATGGGGGGCATTTTGGACTTGGGCCATACCAGCACATTCAGCTGCAGATGGTTACAGGAACAGATAACGGGTCCTGCAGGAATTCCAGGAAGTCTGATCACCCTGGAACATAGATCCTATTCACATCGTCTGTAACCTGAGAGCAGCTCTTCGGAGCTGGGATTAGTGAAAGTATTTGGCTTCACCTGCCCTACTCCTAGGGAGCTGGTGGGCCAGTGCTAAACCCCTGTCCATGGGGAAGGAGAGGAAGGGTTTTCTGCAGGCTAATGTTGGTCCCTGGCATGGGAAAAACTCACTTTGCTCTGGTAATAGCCATGGAGAGGTGTGAGCAGGGGCTGCACCTGGATAATTCCCTGCCTGGATCACTGAGGGCTATGAAATCTACAGGTGACAGGTCACATGCACACCTTGCACACCCAGACTTGTCTGCAGGGTCGGCCATGTGCATGGATGTGCTCTTGCCTTGCCACCCTGAAATACTGCAGGCTGCGTGGTGGGATGGGATAAACAGGGTATATGAACAGACTGGCCTCTGGAGCAGGGGAAATGCTGAAATCTGCGCCTGGAAATTGTCCTTTTCTTTGTTGAGGTGTATCCTGCTACCCCAGACTAGGTAGAGACCTGTTCCTGCCCTGTGGGATGGCACCTGCTCCTACAGCCAATCCAAGGAGATGATGTGCCTTATTTCTCAGGGGAGGGGTTTTAGGCTCCCAACAGTGATGCTGCCTGGGCAGGGAGATGCCCTATGCCCACCACTGGAAGAGGGGATCACAGGTGTGTGGGGAACCCCTGCCTGTCTCTGGAGTTTGCAGCACTGCCTCCCAGGAAAACAGAAACAAGAAATTGCCTAGTGCCAAGGAGTCAAGTGGGAAAGTTTCAAAACAAGCTAATAAACTGTAGAGAGAATCACCAGAGCATATGGAACTCACCATGGCTGGAGCCAAGTTAGATGTTTAGTGGGTCCTGCTGTCTAAATTTCTGTCCCAGAAGGCATATAAATATGATATCAGGTTTTTGAAATAAAGACCTAGGAAACTAAAGGTCACTGAGCAAATTATCAATATTATAACAGAAACTTGTACTAATAGACATGCATATTCACCTGGAAGAAGGTTGTGATGACTACTTGCTGAGGACGTGGTGCATCTCCAGAGCATCAAGCTGAAGGAATGAAACATATGTAAATCAGGGACAGTCACTTAGAAAATTGTCCTAGGTTTTCCAAAAGCTCCATCATTAAAAGGTGTTATTTTTTTCACAGCCTGAGCAAGAATGAAATTTTGTAAGTTAGAACAGGTGAAGAAGCTGATTTGCCAAGGGGAGATGTCAGCAGGTGTAAATCCAGCTAAAGGAAGAGTCTTTCTCCTGTGTGTAACTAAACAGTAGCACTCACTGCCATGCAGAGTTGGTGAAAACCAGGTGCATTAAAAGCTCTGAAAAGCAAGCAGATAAAGCCACGGGGGACAAACTAATCCAATATCCTCAGACTGTCAGCTGGGAGGTATCCAAAACACAGCTGGGACACGCATTTCACTTTCTGTGATTTGTGCTGACCCATGTCATCTCCCACTGGTTGTGAGGAGGACGTAAGATGAGTGACCTCAATTTTTCTTTGTGCCCCATAACTCCACCAGTTGTGTTCTGATGTTACTTGGGCTTTTCTTGTCATTTGTTTCTCAAGGACCCATTTTGCTTATGGCTGATCTCAAGGCTGGGTGCAGAGGCATCCCGGTGCTGCTGGAGTGCTCCTGAATACTGCTGGGGCTGGAGCAGACTGTGGGGCAGGGCAGGGCATGCACATGAGGAAGTGAAGGGAGCTGGCCTGTGTGATGCTCAGGGTGCCTCTGGAAGAGCTCAGGAATGGCAGTCCAGTGGCTTAGGCCCTGAAGACCTGGGGATCCCACGGGGGTGAGGAAAGATTGCCAGGATGATGGATGCCCCTTGAGCACTGGTAGTGCTGCTGCCCCAGCAGTCTCTTCCCTAGCAAACCCTGATGGACAGCACTGGCCTTGGCAAAACCTGAGGCCACACCAGGTTGATAACAGTATTGGGGAGATGGCTGTAGGATCAGAATACCAGCCCCAGACCCTGCCATACCAGGAGGGCTTCCAGACCCTCAAAACCAGCCATCAGAGACATGCTCAGATGAATGGCAGGTGCTGGAGAGGACATGCATTCAGGCCAGGCCAGGGGCCATGTATTTGGGGAGGGATAAGCCTTTAGATCAGTTGCCAGACAAAGGTGGGCAGGTTTGAATGCTTTGCTCCAGCAGATAAGCATGTAGTGCAGTTGGCCTGGGGGCAGCAGCTGCATTAATCCTGATCCTGTTCTTTCTCTAAGTCTCTGTCTGAAAAAAAAAACCCAGTGTGTGCCTTGCACACCCTCCTGAGCTATTTGTTCCCTGCTCTGTTCAAGGTAGAGACTGTGGCACAGAGGGACAGCTCTGATGCACTGGTCTCTCTTCTGCCAGGAACTCGTGGTAGTGCATCCCTGCTTCAAGCTCAGCTCTATGGCCAAACCCAAGACAGGGCTTTGAAAGCGGGATGGTCAGCCTTGAGCCCAGAGAAGTAGTGTTCCTCCAGGTCCCCAAGTCACTTGTTCCTATATTTTATTGCTTTCTCTGCTGCAAAGCATGTGTGTCTGCTGCACGTGTTCTCTGCAGAACCAAAACCCATTTGCTCTTTAACGCCTCCTTGATGTGAGCAGCTGGGCCATACCTTGAGCATCTCTCTGATAACCCAAAGCTGCTGCTGCCTCTTGCTTGGAGGCAGCTTTTCTGGACCTTGGCATGTGCTTGTGCCCTCTCCTTCGTTTCCTCCATGTTGCCAACAAATTCATTCAAGTGCCAACAATGGAGCTGTGCCCATGTGGCAGCGATGGACTTGCTCCTGCCATGCTCAGGGAAAGGCTGCTTCCCCTCTATTCACTGTCCCTCTGCTAAAGCCCCTAAGACTGTTTGCCACCTAAGCTCTCCTTTGTCCTGGAAGCTTATGCTCAGCTCAAGTTTCCACAATTGCCTAAGGCCCTTTTAGCGCTGCTGCTTTCCAAGAGAAAAGATCCAGCCTCATACACATGACCCCCAGTCATCTTTCCTTGAGTTATTTGGCCACATTCAGTGCCCACGTACAGCCCTTGTAAACCCAGCTTTCCATCGAGTCCAGAGCAGTGGGGAACGTACCTGCTGTGGTGACATGGTTTGTAACTCCCTCACCTTTCGATACTGCACAGGACCCTTCACACAACACACCCTTACCATCTGGCCTGGCAAGCTCAGGAGGGATGAATTTGGGTTTGAATGACCAGGTTGACAACAATATGCAACAAACAGTGCAATAAAGGGGATATATTCCAGCCCTGCAGAAAATCCACTGTTGCTGCGTGGGGTGTGGATTGTTCAGTGTCAGAAAAGATGGAGGAGAACTAGGCTGGGAGAAAAGGACTGAGTGTGATCAGAGATGTGGACTAGCAGAAGGTGGCTATGCCAGTCCAAGAGCTGGCCAGCATTGGGAGGCTGGTACCTTGGAGAGCTGAGTATTTTGTTACTTCAGACCTCTATCTTTCTCCATCACGCCAAAGTAGCCACTAGAATGGAGTTAATCCCGAGCACTCCGGGTCTGAGCCCCTGTCCATTTCACATGAGCAATTTGCACCAATGATTAATTATGTTACTTGGTCACAGACATGGAGAATGTCATGTACACGTGCTGATACTTAGCTAAGGTCTGAATTAGTGGCTCAGTGAGCTTTGGGTTTTGGCAGGTTGGGAGCTTCTGCTTGTCCATCCGCATTTGGGGAAGCCTCTGCCTCCAGGCAGGCTGTTCCCATGAGAGCTGCCCATGCCAAGGAGAAGGCAAAGGCTTTATATACCACCCACTCCACCTAGGTGTGGGGAACACTTGTTTGGTGGCTGCAGTGTTCTCAGTTTGGACACCACCTCAGCCAGACTACAGGAAAGACAAATCGCTGTGACCACTGGAAGGCAGGATCTTTGGTTTTAAGAGGACAGATTGCATCAAAGCAGGCAGAGTCAGCGAGGGGGAAGCTGATCTGTCTCTGCCCCCCCAGGTTATATCTCTGGATGGACTCTATGGACAGTGGCAGTCTGCACCAAGCCTTGGCTAACTTTTCCAGTCTCACTGTGCAGCACCATTTCACTTTGGGATAACCTGGGATGCTGCCAAGGGACTGAAGGTCAGGGACCAGGGTCCCATCAATCAGGCACTCTGTCACTGTTTGATGAGGGCTTTCCCCTGCTACCAGAGTCTTCTCTGACCATGCAATCCTCTCCACACAGCCAGTCTCAGGCTGTCCATACTGGGCTGATAATGAGTTTTCAGCTGCTTGATGGAGGCTTGGAGTAGAGATAGAACAGAAGGAAGCACAGACATAGGAGCTAGGGGAATGGGTGATTGCAAGACTGGACATCTTGGTTTTGAGGGATAAAGTCCAGCTTTGTTCAGAGTTCTTCATTCTGGCAGCACCAGCCAGTGACTGGGGAAGCCCATTTCCTCTAAGATCTTAAAAGCTTCAGGAGGAATCTCCTGGAGCAGGCTGGCAGGTAGACAACTGGGATCTTGCACGTTGATTTGGACAGTTTCAAAGTGTCTGGATTTAAGGGATTAAGTTTTACTGTGGCAAGGAGCAATTCACTAGGGGATGAGGACCAGGTCTGGATCCTGGACCCTCTTCATGATACTCTTTCTTGCTCTTCATTTGGGTGTTAGGTGCTAATGGGCTGAATTAATGACTCCTCCAAGCCTGGCAACAAAGGAAAGTTCCAGGTTTCCCAGTCCTCTGTCAGGTGCTAGAAATCACTACCTTTTCCTTCTTTCATGGTCCCTTCATGGCCCTGGGCTCAGTGCCATGAAACTCTGCATGTTCCTGCTACCAAGGGGCTGCAAAGCATCCACATCTAAGCAAAATCCTCGGCACAGCTGGGACAGATGCTGGTCCTGGACCCAAAGTGCCTTTGGGTGAGAATGAATGAACTCTCCTTGTGAATGCTGAGCAGGTACTGCCCAGACAATTGACCACAAATATTTAATTACACTTTGAAATGCATTTGTGCCAACCTGCTCTCTTAAGAATTCACTTTCCTAGGCAAACACTCAGGAAAACCACATTGTAAGTTCAAGTGTTCCCTGAAAACGAATTTCTGAATCATTTAAGTAACCACTGCTGGAGGGAACTGGAGATCTGTAACCCAAGACAGAACCTTCAAAAGGCAGAGGATAAGACTTCTTGGAATGGATAAGTGGGTCAAACAGCTCATCTTGCCTGGTCTTCAACCCCTGCTCCTCATCCTCTTGTCCCGTAAGATAGAAAGGATCACACCTGAGATGAAATAATTCCTTGGGAGTCTGTCCTTTTTGGATGTGTTTGTGCTTCTGTGCTGGCCTGAACAGGAGGCCATGTGTACTGATGATGAGACCAGGAGCACAGGGCCAGATGCAGGCAGGATCCATCCAAGTGGCTGCCTCTAGCTGGAGGCTGATCTCCGAGATACGGACACATTTCTTGCTTGTCAGTCCCCCCAGCCTGGTGCATTTCCATGCCCTGGCACCCTGGGTCAGTCTGGGTCACCCAGTGCTCAAAACCTTCCCAGGGTGGCTGCCTGAGGGACCTACTCCAGGTCATGGCTGATGGGGCGTTTCCCTGGATGGAAAGACTCAGAGCCAAGCCCTGCCTTTGCCTTGCGGAGCCAGCTCTGCCAGTGGGGGGAGCATGACCTTGTGACTCCCACAAATCCCAAATTAATTAATCCTGGGGCAGCATGAACAGCCTGTTTGATTTCTCTGCAGTTTTTTCCTGGGGCTCAAAGGGATTAGTGCAGGCGGGAACAGGGAAATATAACAAGGGGCTAAGCTTTCAGCTCCTGCTCCCAGCCAGCAGACTTCTGTTCTTAGCAGGGGTATTAACAGCAGTAATCCACACTGTCTCTGAGCATTATCTGTGCGTGGCATCCTCTTCCTCTCCCCCTTGCCTTCGCATGTATGCTTCCTGCTCAGCTCACTGGTGTGTGTTCATGTCCTGCCTGATGAACTTGCACCATCCTTGCTTCTCCTTGACACGTGCCCCCCCCTCCGTGCACATCCCACCCCCCTATATCCTATGGCAAATGCAATACCCCACGCAGACCCCACCCAAATTACTATGGGGCCATGCACTCCTTGCATATCTGTCCCTATAGCCCAACACACTTTATGTACAACCCGTTGATGCACTCTCACATGCACATGAATACCCCTCCGGGCTCGAGCACGTCTGCATCCGTTCCCCATGCATGCACATCTCACTCATACAAACTCACGTGGGCACACAGTTTGCCCATCACAGTCTCATCACCCTCCCTCACATGCTCTGCACTAAATTCTGTCTCAGCTCTGCATGACCAGCCTGCTCATGTCTGTGGGCTCATGCCATTTCACTTAGGCCATTCTTCCATGACTCCTTGTGGAGAGTGTTGGGCATGCTGGTCCCCAGGGACAACTACACCATGAGAGTGGTGCTCCAGTTAAACCCTTTATTAAAAGAAGTTTTGTCACAGCTTGAGCAGGTACCAAATGCAAGGACCCATTTGGGCTTGGTATCATCTCAGTGAGAAGAAGCCTTTGATGGAAATGGGTGAGCTGAAACAATCTGCTTCCTGCAACAGATCATTTGATCAGAGCATTTCCAGAGGGGGGAGTTGGAGGGAAGGATTGTTGTGACCAAGCAGTCATTGTTCAGTACCAGGTGGGGAGTGACTGGAGGTGATGGACACAGTGCAGAATGGACAGAGTAAAAACTGCATCCTGAGAAGCAAAAGAATGCACGTGGGGGCCTACCCAGTGAGCTCGAGACTGATGAGAAGCTGCTGAAGAGGTAATACCACCAACTTCCTAAAGGAGAAAGTCCCCCACCTAGAAAGTTTTATTTTAATGCTTTTCTCTTCAGGAAAAAAAGAGCAATTTTTCTTGTCTCCAATAGTCAGTGGAATTTAAGGATAAGGTAGAAAGCTCAGTTTCATACTCAGCTTTTTGTGTTGCATTTCAAAGCCTTTCTTTTGAAACTGGAAATAGGAAGTTTTCTCTCTTTCATCTCAATTTGCTGCTGAGGCCAGTGAGATGACTCATGTTCTGGAGTCTGGCTTTACTACCCATCCTGCATTTTCCTTCCCTTTTGTTTTTTCCAGCTGCAGAAAAGTTATCAAGTAGGAATAGGAGCATTAAAATCATGACACCATGTCATCTTGATGACTTGTCCAGCACTGATGAAATTTCACCTGGAAAAGAACCAAGAAAGAAGGAGGGAGGAATGAAACCAGTGATTTATTAGAAATAAACTTCTCAGAGGCTAGCATTTGTATTTTCATTCATCTTGAATAAAAATAACTTTTCTAATTTGTTTCACATCAAAATTTGCTTCTTCACAGGGAACATTTTCTAATAGAAATGATCTCACTTTAATATTTTGGCAGGATTTCCCTGTGCATTTTTTTCTCCTTGGAACTGCACTAGTGCAGGGCAGTAAAAGATGATGGATTGGTGAATTGAGTGGGTGCTGAAAGGGCTGAAACTGCTGCTCTATAGCTGCAAAACTCACTTGGACATGGAACCAGTGGAGCCTTCTCCAAGGTTTTGCCAGGCTAAGGCTATGAGAAGTAGGGAGCACCTGTTGCTGCCTGCACTGCCTGAAGCAAAACCTTCCCAAGGAGTTCTGTGGCTAGGCATTTTTAACCAGGATCCATTTCCCTAGCCAAGAGGGAGCCTAGGAGCAATGGTTCATGGAAAACGAGTGTACCCATCACCCCCCAGCCAGCGGAGATTGGAACAGCTGCAGTTTTCCTAGGAATTTTCATGGGTACTTAGTGCCGCAGGGCTGCAAGAAAGGGTTAAAGTGTTTTCAGTTACGAAGTGCACAACAAACAAAGGAGATGTGGTAATCCCTTTTGCTACAGAGTGAAAAGTTCACTTGATATGCTACTTTACACTGATTCTCACAGACTCTGGGATTAAACCGGACACACTCTGATGTCCAGGTTTTCTAGCAAAGGGCTCCAGCCCAGCCTGCCACATTCACTTCATATTTGGGAACATATTCTCTGAAAATCCTGCTGACAGATGAAGAGCAGGAAGACAGCCAGTTTCCCATGGAACAATAACTCCATGCAAACCGCATCTCCTGGCACCCAACCTGGCCTTGCTGGGGTGGCGGCTGGGGATGTTGGCTGGAGCAGCATCCCTGGGTCCCTGCCAGGTGCAGTCTGCCAGGATTGTCCTTCTGGTCCATGTCAAGAGTTTTGCTTTTATGCCCTGTCTCCCTGCCAGACTTTGGAGCTGTGCCACACTAATGAGTTACCTGCCAGTTACTGAGCTTTGGCTGAGCTCAGGGACAGAGGATGTAGGAGGCCAGCATTGGGATGGAGGGGGCAAGGCAAAATGCCTTGTGCCATGGTTAGGCTGGGATGCTGAGTGAGCTGTTCTTCCTGGATGCCCCTGGCCTTGCTTATTTTCATGCTTCTATGTCTTAAGTGGTTCTTGCAGAGTGGTCTCATGTATGGGGACAACTAACAGAACTCCCCTGGTTGCAAATCTCTGTCACTGCTGCCTGGTCCACAGCAATTCAAAGGCCAGTGGCACATGAGTACAATCAAGACATTTGTTTCTCTGGGATGTTTGAGCTAGCTGGCAAAAATTGACAATCTGACTGTTGGGGAGGGCAGACTTCTTTCAGCTACACACAGACCTTGGCCCTTCAGGTGTTCTGGGTTTCACTCTTCACCTGCATGGCAGGGTCAACTCAGCTTTCCCTTTGTTGGGAAATGTTGCAGTGGTGTTTTTGAATTCATTGCTCTTTCTTTCAGATGAAACACTGAAATTTTTCTCTGAAAGCAGATGTTGTAACAAAAAGAACTCATTCAGGTGAAAATCTGATTGTGTCTTGAAAACCTCCCTTCGGTGCATGATTTCTGACCAGTTTTTCTATATAAGCTATCTAAGGAACAAGGTACAAGACTTCCCTCTTGTTCAGTCCTTCAGCTATTTCCCTGCTTTGGGGCACCACCATTAGCTCCTCTGCCAGATTCTGTCCCAGTGGGTGTGAGAGTAGGAGAGAAGCATGGTACACACGCCAAGGGGATGCTACACAAGGTCCCAACGTAAGCCTGCCCACTCCGCTGTTCCCAGCTGCTCCTTGGAGCAAATACTTTGGGTTTGAAAACAAGAAGAACAAAGAGAAAGGTTTCTTGGAGACATGTTTACCAAAGGCTGCAGCCTGCAGTGTTGTTGTGACCAGCACTGGTGGTCATGCAGAGGATGAGCCAGGGCAACCATGTTTGGAAAAAGCCAAAAAAAAACACCAAACAAAAAACCAAAACCAAGCAAAAAAACCCCCACAAAAAACCCCAAGAAAGTCACCTTTCCCCTTCAGAGATGTCCAGAAGAATTTTGCTCCAACATCTCTGGGGCTGAGATGAAGCTCAAAATTCAGTTCAAGTCACGGCAGTGGTCCCAGTGTTACCCAGTGCCCTTTTGCATTCACCTCTGGGTGTCAGGGGGAAGAGTGTGTCCTGTTCTGACCCTTCAGCTCTGAATGGAGAGATCTTTAAACTGATCTCTCCTCTCTTCCTAGACCATTGCAGCGTGCAGCAGTTGGGGATGACTCCTGGGGGTTTCCAGAGTGTCACTCTCTATGAACCAGGAAAGCATCTTGACCTGGATGAGACACCAGAGCACTGTGGGTACGTTAAGTCCAGAAGGATGGGATTGGATGGGGAGAAACTTTCAGCCTGCAAGAACCACAGACCTAGGATCTCCTGGGCCATGCACAGGACAGTCCCCATGATCTGCTGCAGGTATATGCACCCTCACTTCCCACCCCCTCACCCCATGGCTTGGGTGATGCTGCAACTCAGCCTGTCCAAAACAATAGGACCTTGATCCAGTAGAGCCGAGGGAAAGCAGGGCTTGGGCCTGATCCTGCTCCCTGCTCTGTGCTCCTGCCCCACACTGGTGAAAAGCTGAGTCGAGGGGGCTGGAGGCTTGCAGACCTTGCCCCAGAACAAATGTGACGGGGGCACAGCCAGGATTAATGGGGTGGGAGCAGTGTGGGGCAGCTGGGACCCCCACCTGCCTCCCTACTGCTGTCCCCTATCTGGGGGAGGAGAAAGTGCTTGCAGACCTCCAGCTGTCCTGTCCAGGCCAGGGTGACTCTAGTTAGGGGGTTGGTGGAGCAGTGAACTATAAAATGCATCCTTCCCCTGTCCCTTACTCCTCTCCTGCTCTCTGTCCTTCCCCAATGCTCTCCATCCCTTTCCTGTTCCCAGTGTGGCCCACCACACTCTACCTTCTCTCATGAAACCTTGTCCCTCACCCTCACAGCGAGGAGCAAGCCACTCCTTGCTCCTTACCCCCCATCATCATCACAGGGATGTGACATGAGGGAAGAAAGGGAGAAACAGGTAGAACTGGTGGGGAAGAAAAAATGAGAGAATGTCTCTTCAGAAGCTGCAGGGGGAACATCTGGCTTCCAGGAATAAGAAGGGATTTGGAAGGAATTGCCCACTAAGGGCATTTCCTTCCAGCTGAAAAACCTCCTGGAAAGACAAGACCCCATCCTAAAGATGGCCTGTGGAGACTCCCTCCACCAAGGCATTCCCAGCCCGGTGTCAGATGAGCTACACGTGGGTACACACACGGCACTGTGAGAGCTGGCTGAGGGTTTTGAGCCCTTGGGTCATCCTCCTCCTCCAGCAGCGCGGCACCAGCAAGGGTTTCAGAGAGCGCCCTTCAGTGTCGGGAGAGGCAGCTGCAGCCGGGTGTCAGGGGACGGGGTGTGCAGCTCCCAGCTGGGGCAGGACGCTTTACGTTTTGGCTGGACCTCAACAGCAGTTCTGCTGGCAGCACTGGTCTGGGAAATGCGCTGTGCCTCCTTCTCCAGCCAGATCCAGCCTGATCCAGGCCCCCCGTGCAGCTACTTCTGCTACTGTGCTGCCAGCCGCACACCGAGTGGCTGCAGCACTGGGCTGATGCCACACACATAGAGGGGTCCCAGGGATCCATCTCCTTGTCCCTGCAAGTGGGAGGGGATGCTGAGCACGGACACTGTTATTGCCTCCTCACCCGGGGGGTCTGGAATGCTTTTGAGGTCATGGTGGGGAGCCAGCTGGGCTGCAGGGCTTGTGGCTGTGCTTTCCAGGACCGGAACAGGGCAGCAGGGTGGGAACAGCTCATGGCACAGGTTTCTACCTAGTCCCCTATTGCACTGCTGGGAAGCACTCAGGTGCTGCAGGTGAAAGAGTGGGAACAGGCCTGTCGAGGGAGCACATCTCCAGCTCTGAGTCCCAGTGTTTAGTTGACACAACCCCACAATCTCCACGACTGAGTGACCTCATAATGCTCCAATGTCGCTGCCTAGCGAGTGTGGGGGGATGAGGGAACAGCTGCTGGACAATGCTGGGCAGCTGTGTGCTTTCACGCTGGGTAATACACCAGAACCACACTGCAGAGGGCTGCTGGCCTGGCTGTTCCTATGGAAACTCCTTTCAAAGGAGGAAGGCAGACAAACACCCAGCCGGTGATGCTGGGTGCTGGCAGGAACCGGATGCTCTTGCAGGCCTGGGGCTGGCTGGGCTGGTTGCAGCAGCTGCTGTGACCCCAGCATGAGGCTGTGGGGAGAATGGCCAGCCAAGAGGGTGATTCCTATGGTGCTTGAGCTCCCTGGAAGGACTTTTGCTCTATCCCCACAGTCTTGGGCAGTAATGAAGGTAGTTAAATAAGGAAATGAGCTACTGAAGGAGAGGGGTCAGATCACAGCCCTCTCCCAGGACTAGGGATTGCAGCACTTTGGCAGTAGGAGGGATGATGTCTGGCTATCCACAGTTGTGCAAGCAGTCACAGCACACCAGAGAGCGCAAGCAAAGATTTGGAAGCAGGATCTGTCTCTTTTCCTGGTGCATGGCACATCCCTTGGGGTGAAAGGATGCTCTGTCCCAGGATGGTTATCCCTGCATGTAGAGCTGTGCTAGGGGAGTGCATTTCTGCCACAGAGGCTCCACCCTGCATCTGCAGTCCAGACAGAAAGATCCCTGCAAAGAGTCCTGGTGGGGTTTGGAGCTGACTGGCATGGATGCAGGAAGGACCAGGTGGGATGAGAGAGGGGAGGCAAGGAGCAGGGCTCTGTCTGTCCATATTTTCTGCAGAGACCAGACCATGGGAAACCCATTGAATTTCCATACCAGGGTGGTGGTTAAGCGTGGCAACCATGGGTCTGTCTCAGTGAGCAGATGTCTTGGGGTGAGCAGGGGAGCAGGGGAGGCAGATGTGCCCTTGGGGAAGAGTTGTCCTGCTGCCCTGGAAATTGCGGAGGTTTAGTTAAGTCCATGGCGTTGCAATGCAAGCCTCCCCTGGCCCAGGCAGTGCCTACAGGGTGCTCAGGGCTTGGTACAGAGGACAGGGCTGTTCAAAGGTCTCTCTTACCCTCCCCTCCCGTGGATATTGCAAGCCGGCATGGGACAAGGCTGATGGCACCAGCCTCAACAACCCCATACTCAGACTGCCTGGTTTGTGTTCCCAGGGTGAGGGCAGGTGGTGAACATCTGATGTGCCCAGCGTGAGCTCAGGCAGCAGTGCCTTGGGCCAGCAAGGAGAATTGGAGAGCCTCCCATGACACCCTGTGGACAGGACACTGTCTCAGGGACACTGTGGCCTGTCACAGTGGGACTTTCCTGGGCCAAGTGGGGACTGCAGCTGTGTGGGATGGATGGCAAAGCTGCTGAGGCCTTACTGAAATGGGAGTGTGGAGGTATCTGCTTGGGCTGAAGCTAAACACAAGTGATGTAAGGCCATGCATTAACGCCTGGGCTGCCAAACAACTTCAGGTGGGTGTGAGAAACAGCCCCTCACTTTAAAATTTTAAAGGTTGATTAAACCTCAACAAACACAACACAGGCCTGAATAAGGAAAAAGGGACACCTTTTCCTTATTCACAAAAGGGACAGCACTTCAGAGCACGGCCGACTGCCAGAGGCTCATCCACAAAATGGCTGCTCTGCCTTTCATACCCCTGGTGTTGCATCAGCCGACCTTGCCCCCTCCCAAAGTCTGCCAGTCTTCGCTGTCTGTCGGTGGAGACCTTCTTGCAACTTGACTGGAGGTCAGGTGTTGTACCTGCCCTTCCTCCACACGCCCCTGACAACCCTGACAACCGAGGCTGTCTGTTGGCAGCAACACAGAGGGGGAAAGGGGACCATGGGAAGAACAGAGGGTGTCCAAATAGCAAACTACAATAACATAACCACACATCAACAAAACTTCTCTTAACATACACAATATTCATCCTTTAATTGTGAGAGCCAGTCATCATATCACCCATCTATAACAGTGGGCCTTTGCCTTATTGAACCCATTTCCCTGGGCAGAGAAGACTGGAAGTGATGTGGGTAAAGCCATCTCCTGGTCACATTTAATTAGGTTTCTTTGTTAGTTGGAACTCTGACTGCTTCTGAGGTGATGCTGGTCCATCAGTCTCCATCAAGATATGCACACTATGCTCAGCAGAGAGGGATTGCTCTCCTGTTTCATCACAATCAAATTCTTGAACAACCTTGTCTTGGATATGGAAGGTGGTGGAGCAAGTTTCTCACTAAATTAGTTTTACCAAGAGGGAGATCAGGTGCTTCCAAGAAGACTAATGTCTCCTAAAAGTTGAAGTGCTATTAACTGTTGACGGAGCTTCAGCAGCTTCAAACTGTCTGAGTATACACTGGGGTTCTGCATTGGAGTAATTCTCATGTGGTTCCTGGTAAGCCCTCAGACACCTGGGCAGACAAGCATGTGCACAGGTGACAATGCTGCATGATCTACAGATACCCAAATCAGAGGCTCCCTGATGGATTTCTGCAAATTATTTTGAGACATGATGTCCTACTGTCTCTTGAGAATCTTGCAGGTATGCTGACAATGTATACATCTGCCATGAGCCTAACTGTGCCAAGATTATTGAAAATACCCCAAGTCAGTTGCACAAACTTGTGCAGCCCTCACCTATAAGCTCATCCACTTCATCTTGCATTTAGTTCTTTTACCCATGAAAGAGACTGATTGTGACAGAGCCTAGCAGCAATCATTTTTGACCTCACAAATGTCTTCCTATCTTGTACTGCAGCTGCCATGAAGCATTTGAGGGGTGCACAGAGACACCTTTATGTGCAAGGCTTTCTGCTGGAAGAGATGGGGCTGCAGAAGAAGATGGCTCAGCTCCTATTTCCGTGTGCATATATTGCCATGAAGCATGTGCATTGTGGGGTTGCATTCTTACCTGCAACCATGTTACTCTGGGCAAGCTTAAATCTTGTCTTTGCTTAATCCAATCACATCCAGCTTTGGAAGGAAATTTCCCCGGGACCCAGGACTAAGAAATATTTCTGATGGACAAGATTCTTTGAGTTCTTTCTGCAAGCTCAAGAGACTTCCATTCCAACAAATACTATGTCAGGCAAAAATGCCAAAAAGTCTGTGTGGATGAATAAAGAGATCCTAACCAAACCAAAACACGAAAAAGTCATACAGAGGGTAGATGTAGGGTTGGATAACTGGGACAAATACAGAAACATTGTCAAAGCATCCAGGATTGAAGTTAGAAAAGCCAAAGCCCAAGTGAAATTAACTCCGGTTGAGAATTCAAAAACAACAGGATGGACTTTTTGTAAGTATGTAGGCAATAGAAGAAAGAGATGTAATGTGGTCAACATTTTTCAACATTGGGAAACCTGCTTGCAAAAGACATATGTCTTGGGGATGGTGTTTCATCCCATACCCATTTTTGGTTTTGTTTTATGTCCAGGGTGGTTGCTGTCCCCCCATCCTCCCTGACCCTGGCTCTGGGAGTGTTGCAATGGATGAGAGCCAGCCTGGGATCTTCTGCGAGAGGTGGGGGGGGGCAAGGGGCTTCTTTCCAGTGAGATGAGTCCTCTCCACGGCCACACGGTGTGATCTCGTGGACCAGAGACTTGTTACCGTTTGGTTTTTGCTGGGGTTTTTTTGTTCTTTTCCTTCAGCACTGTGACTAGAATTTACTAGCTTGCTTCTCTGCTGCTTGGGAGCTCAGAGCCAGTGCGTCCCGGAGCTGGATCCCGGGAGCACCCCATTCCCTGCCGGGGACCACCTCCTCTGCCGCAGCCCGGCCCCGGTGTTAGCCGTGGCCAGTGAGCTACCGAGGGCAGCGATTCCCTGCTCAGCCCCATGGTTCTCTGCCGCTGCGTCAGGGTTTCTTGCTACACTGGAACCCGACAACCAACCACCCCACGGCTTCCGCCACACGGCTGGGAGTTTCCTGCTACGCTTTGTTTGTCATCCCGGTGCGCCCGCCTCTGCTGTTCCAGCTTGCTGCTTCTGAGGCTTCCTGCTGCGGTCCATTCCCAAAGGATACTGAGCCCGGCTGCTTCCCTTGGGCTGGCGGAGGAAATCCCNCCCGGAGCTGGATCCCGGGAGCACCCCATTCCCTGCCGGGGACCACCTCCTCTGCCGCAGCCCGGCCCCGGTGTTAGCCGTGGCCAGTGAGCTACCGAGGGCAGCGATTCCCTGCTCAGCCCCATGGTTCTCTGCCGCTGCGTCAGGGTTTCTTGCTACACTGGAACCCGACAACCAACCACCCCACGGCTTCCGCCACACGGCTGGGAGTTTCCTGCTACGCTTTGTTTGTCATCCCGGTGCGCCCGCCTCTGCTGTTCCAGCTTGCTGCTTCTGAGGTTTCCTGCTGCGGTCCATTCCCAAAGGATACTGAGCCCGGCTGCTTCCCTTGGGCTGGCGAAGGAAATCCCCTCCACTCTTTCTCTCGCTGGCCCACCCGCCATAACCACGTGGGCGGGGTGGCTGAGCTCACGCCACAGCGCCCCCTGCGGCCGCGGAGGACTCATCGCACCCGCCCGGCCAGGAGCCAGCAGCGCCCCTGCCGGCCGTGCCCGGAACTGCACCGCGGGGGAAGCGCCTGCGGCCGGGGGAAGGCCGGGGCCGGGGCCGGGGCCCTGCTCCCGCTTGTGCTGCAGCCCTTGTGGGTGGTTTGTTTGCCTAATTATACGTACACATACTAGTGAAGAGCTGTTATTCCTCTTCCCATATCTTTGCCTGAAAGCCCCGTAATTTTAAAGTTATAATATTTCAGAGGGAAGGGGGTCGTATTTTCCATTCCAAGGGAAGTTCCTGCCTTCCTTGGTAGACACCTGTGTTTCAAACCAAGACACCATAGAAAAGTCTGAGGTTACAAAGGACACGTATCAGGCACATGTTAGACAAGAAAATCTTCAGGAGTAGTCATCAAGAGGAAGTCATGCTTGATCAACATGATTAACTTTAGTGATGAAAGACTGGCCTAGAAGATGTGTGGAGAGAAGTGGACTTTGCCTGGACTTCAGCAAGACCCGTGGCTCTCCTTTCCCATAAGGTCCATATAGTCAAACTGTGGATGTACATGCTGAACGAACAGGCAATGAGGTGGATTGAAAACTGGTTGGATGGCCAGCCCCATGAGCCATGAGCAGTGGAACCAACTCTAGTTGGAGGTCAGTAACTAGTGGTGTACCCTAGGGCTCAATGTGTTGGATTAAACCTGGATGCATGTCTTATCTCCCAGGAACATGTCCATACCCACCCAGCTCCTAGCAAGCAGCTGCCAGAAGTTGAAATCTTGTTGGGAAGGACTTGAGGGAAAGCTCCATCATGCAAAGAGTGCTTGCTTTCCATGAGACAATTTAGTGTCAATTTGGGTGTTCACCACAGACTTCTGTAAGTCAGCAGTAAGGAATATAGCCCTCTACAGCGTGATCCAGCTCATCCCAAGCCAGGTACTTAAAAGAGGTCACCACTGTTTATAAAGGGAGCTGAGGGATGTACTTAGACACGGGCTTTTAACTTAGGGGTATATGTGGCTGAGTAGAATGGAAATGGTGTATTTACAAGCAAATACTCATAATTTCCAAGCCTGTGATAAATCCAGTTAATGCATGGTTACAAGTAGCTGATGGTTGCCAGCTGCTTCTCTCCAACTAATTGCTGTCAGACTATTGGTGTGAGTCCAAACGGTCAGTGGCTTAGGGAGGGTGGTGGGTGTGTAGAGTAAAGCAGACCCTCTAGAGGGGAGGAAAGAGTTAATTTTAGTTCTTTTGCATAACATATACCTCGCTACTTTTCAGCTGCCTGCAAGACTTGATTTTAAACTGCTTTTCCAGAGTGGGTATCATTTTCTGACAAGCTGTGAAGAAGCAGGCAAGTGTGAGCGAGGGGAAGTGAGAAGTGGAAAATCGCCAAATATTGTATTCAAACAGCACAGAGGAATTGAAAACACCCCTCACAAAAGCAGCCTGGAGTGGGTCGGGTAGGAAGTGACTGCCCTGATTGACCTACCCAACCTGTTCAAAGATCCAGTCCTAAATGTATCCAGGACTCCAGACCCCACAGGAGCACTGGGCTCCTAGAGAAGGCTCAGCTGAGCCAGTGACCTTGCTTGATGCTCTCCTGTGTGTTACCCAGTCTCTTGTAAGAGTCATCAACTTCCCTGTCCCACCAGTGGGATGCTTTCATCCAGTTTTTAATAAGCCCTGATCTGGCTCTTCCCAGAGGAGCTTCTGGAAAGCCAGGGCTTGGTGAAAACTCTGCTGCTGGTGTGTCCAGCCATTAGTGTCTTTTTCTGTCTCACCAGGGCACATGGTGGAGCAAGGAGAAAAGAGCTAACAGAAGTGTGGGGTAAGGCCAGGCAGCCTGAGTCATCCATGTAGGGTCCAGCAGGGGCTGGTGACCACCTGCTGCCTCCTGGCCTTTCAGCATGTGCTGGGCAAAGCTCATTTCCTCAAGCCGATCCCTTGGATCCTCCCCTCACAGTCTCTGCTTTCAAGTTAGCCCTACTGTGACCTGAGATCCAAGCGGCTTTTTCCTTTCACTGGGGTCCAAACCAGAGCCACACCAGGGCTGCCTAACCTGGTATCTCCTTAAGTGGGATGTTGAAGATACCCATATTCGGAACATGGAACTGTGTCTTCTGTCCAGGTGAGCCATTTGCTTCAGGGCTGGGAGCACGATCTGGAGGAGACACATGAGTCTCATGAGGATGGAAGAACGTCCTCAGAGCCCTGTGCTGTGGCATCAGGAGGGCTGCTTGATGGCAGGAGCCCGTGGGTGGCCGTGCGGCTCCTCCCCTCCACCCCAACCGCGGACCTCCTATCCCAGACACAGGAATGAGAGCCGGCAACAAGGGAGGAAGTGGGAAGGGAGAGGACAGGAGCCCTGAAAGGGAGAGGGAAGGGAGGGGGCAGGAGCCTTTCCAGGGAGGTTCGGCAGGTTTTGGAAAGCACTTCGTTTGCACGATTCGAGTTGCCTGAAAGGAGCCGTAGAAGAAGGGGGCAGGGCTGGGCAGCAGCTGCCAGGGAGTGAATGTCCCCCGCTCCTTTTCCCTTAGTCTGCTTTGTCGACTGCCCATAATTAACCTCGATTATCACCCCAGGGGTCTGCAGTAAGTCAATCGGCTGCCTTCGACTGCCTAGCCCCTCTGTTTCCCGAGAGCAAGTCTCTTTCCCCTGGGTAGATGATTAGGTGGCCATCTACCCTCGGTGTGGGCTCAGGGTGGAGGAGGCTGCTACTTCCCCACAGCCCTGGGCTCTCAGGCCAGGCAGGACCAGCTGTCCTCACTGCCCTGACTGTCCTGCTGGGCACTTGCACTGCTGGTCACTGCCCTACTGCACAGCAAACCCTGGTTAGCAATGAGGCCTTTGCACAGCCTTGGGGAGACGCAGACACTTTGGGGTATGTATGGTTCATTGCACCTTGCAGGAGAAGGTCCAGTCAGGCTCCATGTCAGGCAGGGTACAAAGCTCCCTCTGCTCCTCTCTCCACCATTTTACCCAACTTGTTTCATGTTCTTGTACTCAAGACAAAGGTCTTAGACAAGTATCTGTATTCCACTCATACAGAGAGGGATCCTGAGCCTCATGATGGAGCCATGACTCATGTAAGGACAGCTAGGCTCAATGAGGATGCTGGTGCAAAGTGAGGCTGTGATGAGATGCCTTCTAAGTCCAGCCTTGTGTGCCCCTGAGACTCAGTTTCCACATTTTGTTGATGTTTCCTGCTATAGAAAAGCACCAGCTGAGTGTGAAGGTGATGAAACAGGTCCTGACAGGACCAGTTTGGGGTAACTGCACTGGCAAAAGCTGCCCTGTCCATTCAGCAGGGCTCCAGAAGGCAGGCATTTTGCATACCTGTTTGTGCACCTCTACTGCAGACCTTGTCCTGTACTGTGTATTTCCTTTGGACACCTTGTCCAAGGTATGGATGATGAAGGTAGGATGGTTTGCTCAGGTAATAGAGAGCGTGGGGAGGGAGTCTTAGACTTGCTGTTCTGCTCTCCACTCCTCCCCATCCCCCTGCCCAGACTTTTACATAGTGCTGCTGAGAACAGCAGAACTTTACACCTTGCACAGCTGCCAGACTCCTGCCTGTTGCAGCTTGGATGAGAGGGTAATGGGTGCCCAGGCTGCTACAGACCTTGTCCTACAGACCTTGTCCCACAGACCTTTTCCTACAGACCTTGTCCTACAGACTTGCCTTCAGCCCTTGTAATGTGCTCTGCCAGCCTCTGAGGGGGACCAGGCTGGGGGAAAGCCCTGCCTGTCTGTATCTTCCATCTCTACACAGAAACCCTGTCCATGGGGATGCTTCTTACGGGCCCTGAAGGGATTGGGCTGGGTTTTGTAGGGCTCTGGATACCACATGAGTCTTCCTGTTCAGGCTCCTGAGGTAGGAGCTGAGTCATCTCAGCAGGAATGGGATGAGCAGCAGATGTCTCACTGTACTTCATGCCAGTCATGTGGCACGACCCATCTCTGTGCCTTGCCTCCAAAGAGGTGATGGGCACATCTAAGGGCACACAGGGTGTTGTCTGGTCCAACTCGGGCATGGTCTGGTCCAACTCAGGGCATGAATAAGCAGAGCTCTCCAAAATCCCATGCTTTCTCTGCCATACCTCTAGCTCAGCCCTCCTCCTCCCCAGAGCCTGCTTTTCTGCAGCCACTAAATTACCTCTTGCTTGCAGGAAGGAGAAGCCTTGACCTGCCACTATTATCACCACAAACACCATGGCAGCAGGGGAGGATGGGTGGTAACCCTGACAATGCCAGTAAGCAACTTGTGCTGTGCAATGTGACCAGCAGCCAACTCATCCCACCATGTAGACCCTGGGGCAGTGACTCACAGGGGTGTCACAGCCAGCGTGGTCCAAACTGGTGGGTGGGAATTGCCCATGGTGCTTGGAGAAGCCTTGCTGATTGATGGGATGAGTGCTCTTCTGCTGATTGTATTTATGGCTGCCTCCAGGGAACACGTCCAAAGCTCTGGTTTTTCTGTCTTGTTGTTTCCCTGCCTCTTCCCCGCTGCCATGTTGCAGACACTGTCTGTGGTCAGTCTCCTGACCAAGAACTTGAGGCACCTCCTTCCTGCTTCTTCCTCCATGAACTGGTCATGAGGTGGGTGGCTGTGTGTGCCCCATCCCATGCCATCCCATGCCATCCCATGCCATGATCCATCTGCCCATAGCTGTGGTTGCTACTGGTGGCTGTTAGCTGTGACAGTGACACTTACTTGATCCTATAAGGGGGAGGCCTGAATGAGAAGCAGAAAGACCCTGAGGTACTCTCTTGAGCCAGTAATGCCTCTGAAAAGGCAAATTATCATAGTGGCAGGAAAGGACACCTGGAAGGTGGTGCAAACACCAGCCTGGCATGACTGGTAGTGTTCTGTCTGCCAAGCTTTCCCTCCCCAGTGCCAGCATGAGCTTCTGCCTTGGCTAGTGGCTGCTGGAGCACCCTGAGGGTGTGGGGTTGGGGCTGTCTTCCCACTGCATGTTGTTCAGATGGATGAGCTCCAAATCCTGCCCCCCAAGCCCCTGAGTTCCTGCACCAACACTTCTCCATTCCAGGGCTTCTCTTGTTTAAACCTTCAACCTGGTGCCTGAAGGTGAGCACCTGCTGGCCAGGGGAGTCTCAGCCTGGAGCTGGGAGGGGTACAGCAGAACAAGATGAGTGGCTCACCCCTGAAAATTCCCAACCCATGTCCTGGCCACGTCCTAGTTCAGAGACTTGGTCCTGTGTCAGACCCAGGTGGTTTCCTATGAATCCACTGAGAGCTGGGCTATCCCTCCCAGGGTTCTGTGGCTGAAGTTGGAGGCCACCTTCCCTTGTCCCATGGAGGGAGGTGGTTACTGAAGCTTGTACTGGGAGATGCTGGGTGGTTTTTCAGCATGTGCCTCTGACCCATGGCAGAAAAGAGAGCAGTTGCCACATTGTTCCCAATGCCATTTGATCCAAAGAGCCCAGGCAGGGACAAAGCCTGCCAGAGCTGCTGCACTGCTCCACTGGGTCTCTGGTTGCCAGCACTGCTTGCCTTGAAACAATCCCAGTGGGGTGAAATGAAATGGCCAGAGTGTGAAACCAGGCAAGTGACAGTGGTTCCCTCTCCCTTCCCCAAAATAACCCCAAGGGGAAAACAACATCATGGCAAAGTAAGTCACTCCATCCCAGCCTGCTGGATGCATGTCCTTGCTGGTGCTTGCCCCTGGACGAGGCACCCAGGACCTGAGCTCCCTGTTGGGCAGGCTGAGCCAGCGTTTGCAGGCAGTCGCCCTTCCCCATCACCATGGACATTGGTATTTGATTTATTGCTTCTTCAGGAGGAACTCTTATTAGACTTCCCTTTGGAGCTGAAGGCAGATCAGAGCAGCTGTGTTTGGCATGGCGGGGTCTAGCAGTTAGAGCTGGAGACGAGACAGCAGGACTCCTGAGCTCCTTACTGTAATGAAGCTCAGGGAATTGGAGTTGTTGCTTATGGAGCTTTCCATTTAAGGAGGCCAGACTAGATGATGGTCCCTTCTGGCCCTAAAATATATGAAGCTACAAATAACTCAGCCAATAATTAGAAATTTGATCTCATTCCTGTGAATATTATAGGCTTGCTGGACTAGAAGCTACAAAGGCTGCACCGAGCTTTCCTTATGTTTTAAGAGAAGTCATTTCCTGGTAGTGGGTCCCCTGAGCAAATCCCAAGACTGATGTCATTGGCGTTGGTATGGAAGCATGTGCAGGTAAACGACATCACTGTGAACTTGTGTCATGTCCAGCGTCATCTGGATGTGGTAAATATGGATAATAAAGAGAGAAAGGTCAGATTTCTCATGATCATGTCTCCTCTGTAGTTTGGATTGACTTTGGCATCCTTATCCCATCCCACAGAGCATGGGCAGAGCCTCCAAAAAATCAAAAGTGATGCTTGGTAAGAAAACTTGGAGGAGAAAATGCTACACTGTCAACATGCAGCTTCACCTGCCGGTCAGGGCATATCTCTGGGGGAGTTTTGTATCCCTAGCATGTCCTTCCATTGCTCTTGGATGTTTCCCAACCTTTTCACATTGTTTCTGCTTTTTACATGAACAAGTTTTACTTATTTCAGGTCAAGTCTATGTGTAGGGTAACCCTGATGCTGGGCATATTTGGGGGCATATATGGGAGGAAGTCATGAGGATGGTGGAGGACTTGGGTTTTTTCTCAGCAACAGGTTTGTGGCCACCTGAGCCTAAATGGGACTGTGAGGAGAGGTTTCACAGCAAACTTTGGGAATCCATCACCAAATAAGATTAGGAAGTGCTGTTATCCCAGTTTTTTGTACAGCCCCACTCAGTGTTGCCTGTATCATCTCTCTCTTTCTCACCTTTGCTGTATGTTGCTTGGTTCCAAATAAGATACTTCAGACTTTCATCTTTGTTTTTTAACCTCTATCCTTGCACATGTCAATATTTCTTCTTTCCCTACCTGGCTGCAGCAACGGTTCCAGTGCTGCCAGGAGGACACTGCATCCCTAGTGCTACATCCCAGACCTGCCTTTGCCTCCTCTGCCTTACAGGATGGGCTGAGCTGATGGAAGCAAGCTCAGAGTCAGGATATAAATCTGTACTCAGCCGAGCTTGGCTGATCATAACCAGTATCTTTTAAAAATACAGGGAAAGGCTGCTGTGAACCAGAAGACTGAGTTGGTCTCTTCTTCCACCAGTGTGTATGCAGCCTCCAAATGGGAAACAGCCGTGGAAAAGCATATCCCTTGGGAGCAGAGTAACAAGTCCCAGGCAGAGAAAAATGCACAAAGGGAGGAAAAGGGGGTGGCCGTGTTACCAAGGGAATTCACTCCACAACAAACAAAAAAGGTGTGACGAAATGCTGGGTTGCACACATGCAAACATCAATCAGTGGTATTTCCTTGAGCAGGACCTGAGTGCTGGAGTTGAGAGCTCAACAACTCAGCGTTGCACAATGGATGGGTTGGAGTCTAGTCTGTTCTTGTTTTCCCAGTTAAATGCCATTTTTGAGATGGCATTTATATCCTTTGTATTCTTTAATCTCTGCCATAAACTATATGGGACATGTCATGAATTAGTGCTACAGCAGACACCTTGGTTCGGGAAGTTTCCATTTCTTGAATAAAACTCCTTCCCCTTATAGTTTTGTAGCTTTAGCACACACAACCCTCTCTTGGATCTAGACAGCAAGGGTAAAAACAGGGGTCACAACAACCACTGAGAATCTTTCATTCATATCTAAAAAGACCTAAAAAAGACCTTCCTATTCATGTCAAGAAGTCTTCCTGAGAAATCTTCTCCATTGTTTTTTGCTGACATCTGTACTGCCCCAGGTATGATTAATTCTCCTAGTCACAATAAAATGCTTCTCCTTTGCATCTGAAGCAGTCTGCAATTTCACAATTAGTTGGTAAAACACACCATGCATTCACCTTAAGCAGCAAAGTGAACCCAGGCAGCTTTGCTCCTGACGGCAGGAGGAAGATTTGCCCTCAGGGGAAAAGAGCTTGGCACTTGTAGCTTTCTGACGAAGGATGTTCCTAACAGAGTTCAGAGGTGTTGGAGAAAGTGGTTCAAGTTTCTCAAAGGACTAGTTGTTCTTGGGAGGCTCTTCCTAGGGTTTGTGAGGCTCGGGGTGGGCTCAGAAGGAGGGTGAGTCTGGGAAATCACTGTGGGCCCTGGATCGGACTGATCCAAGTGCAGCCCCCAGCATCCCCCGCCCGCTGCTGTTTCGGAACATACCTCTCATTCCTGCAGCCTCAATTACTGCAGCAGATCCCTGCCCTGCCAGAGCCCCAAGGGTACAAATGGACACCCGCTGATCAGCCTTGGGCTTCTCTGGATCCCTGGGGCCCTGTGGGAGCATAGGGGCCGCTGCCAACACTTCCATTTACAATAAGGGCTGCCCCACAGTCCCCCCCAGGGATCTGGGGATCCTTCCAAAATGAAACCCAGGCATGGATACTTTTGTAAGAGTAGAGGTGTTGGGGGGCTTGGGAATGCTGGGGTTCCACAGGGTGTTTGTTAGCATGTGCAGGATTAAATGATGATATTGGGGAGCAATGCTGGTGCCAAGGTTAGGACAGGCTGGGCTGAGACCAGGGTCCCTGGAAGCCTCCTGTAACTCCCTGTGTCCGGGACAGGTCTGTGGTTCTTGTGCTGGGGTCACTCTGCCTTGCAGCTTGAGAGCCCCCCTGTAAATCCTGCTGCAGGGAGCCCTCAGTCCTCACACATGATGACGAAGCTGCTTGTTTGGAGCAGGGCTGACAGATACTGCCCTATTCCCTCCAGCTGCTCCTTGGGGTGGTCGTGTGCAGGGGGAGTCAGGCAGGGTTAGCTCCTGGGGGCTGCAGCGCGGGGCTGGGCTGGGTGGGTGCAGCCTGGCCGGTAATTTATCGCTTCTGTTAGCAGCAGAGAGCAGGACCCGATCATCCAGCACTGTGTGCAGCCTGGGAAAGCCATGAGCACTGGCTGACCAGCACAGAGTGTAAAGCTCTCCTTATGGAGCCCAGCGCTCTTGTTAAAACTTTAAGGCCGGACATCTCGTCAGCCGCTGCAGTGAGTGTGCAGCCTGCTTGCAGGAGAGGCGCGGAGGCACGGGCCAGCAGCTCTGTACCACTGCAGAGCCCTGGGACAGTGCTGCCCCCGGTGTCTGGGCTTCCCCAGGGAGAGATTGTCAGAGGGATACATAAATGAGTACCCCATCCCATGTGGTGACTGAACCGGGATCGCAGATCTACCTTTAGTCCAGAAGAACTTGGGACACCAGCAGTGAACAGAAAAGCGAAGCTTTCTGAAACCATGCAGAGCTTCGACTTCATGATCCTTGTGGATCCCTTCCAACTCAGCTTATTCTGTGATTCTATTTTTTCAGTGATGTTGGAGTCTCTCTCTCTCTCAGGTGTATCTCCCTCTGTGCCGTTGTAACCTGCCTTTATCAACAGTAAAGTGCACATTGGCCGCCTGTATGGGTGCATGTCTTGGCTGTGTATTTCCTGCCCAAGTTTGCCTGGTCAATTCCTAAACACCAGCTCTCCAAAGCAGTGGTTTTGTTCTCTAGATAAGGCACACAAGTTCCTATTTTAGAAACAGAGAAGCTCATACAGACCGACAATACAACTGGGTTCTGGTAGGGTGGTATGGGACCACTGGTGGGGTGCAGAGGAAGAAACCTGGAAGCAGAAAGAGCTGGAACTCAAAAAATTGAAGACAGAATAAATCTGCAGTGTGGTCTGGCAACATGATAGGAGACAATGGTATGTACATGGATGCAGATGGAAAACTCATGGCCCACTGTGCTAAAAAATCTCAGGAGGGACCAGTGTGGTGGCTTCTGGATACCACATTGCCCGGGTGAGACTGGAAAGGAAGGACTGAGGAGGGCACAGCCTGGAGGGGTAGGTGAAGGGCCATCTGGAGACAACCTGCAAAGGGAACAAAACAGCCTTGGCTGCTGTCCCATCCTGGTCTGTTATCACAGGAGCAGTTGGTCTGAGGGCTGCCGCTCTGCTCTGTTTTCTTGGGCTGTTTTCCCCCAACAACTGGATGTTTGCATTCACATCTCAGCCCTTGTTTAGGCTGAGAGACTGGATGATGACAAGGGAAGTAAAACACTGACACTGGTGAGCAGAAGAGGATGAAATCTAAGGTACTCATCAGGAACCAGGCTTTTCTAGACTCCTTTATCTGGGGTTTCTGTGAACTTCAGTGGCTTAATTAATATTTTGACTAAAGCGAGCCTTGAAGGACAGAATCTCCCTTCTTGTCACAGAGCTGTGAAGACACAACATGCAGCATCCCCTTATTCCTTTTTAGATCCCTAAGCTTGACTTATCCAGGTGTCCCCATTTCTACCTTCCTTTCTTCCTTAATTTTCCCACTATTTCTAGTGGAATAAGACCACTAGTGGTCTATGTTTTCCACTAGAAATAGTGGGAAAATATAGTGGGTATTTCTAGTGGGAAAATTAAGCAGAATGCTCTCTTCATGAATTGCAAGTTTCTGCCACTCTTTTTCTAAGTATCAGAAAGGAGGGGGAAGCATAAACCTATGGGATATATCCCTTGCGAGTCCTGTACCTGTCCTACTTTTAATTAAACATTGTTAAGTTATTCTCTGCTTCAGAAACTTGGTGGCAGAGGCTGGTGTCTGGAGAAGCAGAGAAGATCCTCAGGGCTCAAGTGGAATATGTTTTTTTTGTAGTGTAGACCTCACCTTAATATCCTGAGTTTTCTAAGTTCTTGTGTTGTCGGTAAATAAACGCAAGAGACCAAAATAAAGGCGAAAGGAAAGCTTTTCTGCATAGCTGGTGTGTAGTGAGGAATCAGGAACCCCTCTCACTCTGCCTGTGGTCTCTGGTGTGGAGCTTTGCAATGCTGCTTGCTCCACTGTCCCACCCCAGGTTTGCAAACCCATTGGAAATCGCCAAAAAATGGGTCACAGCTGCACCCTGAAGGCAGGGGCAAAGAGTGGGGACTCACTTCTTGTCTTCACCCCCCTGGACAGCTCCAGCATGGGCACCATGGCCTGAGCCACACGCTGCCCTGGCCAGCAGAACCCTGTATCAGTGTAAGTGGCCCCATATCACTGAGCCCACCATCCAGCTGGCTCTTTGTCCTCCCTGTGCCCATCCCTGCAGCCGCCCCAGGGCAGCTGTTTCCTCCCAGGACTATTTGGGGTGTTGCCGTGGGAGGCTTAGCAAATTCCCCGGGGCTGTGGCTCTCCAGGAAGCCAGATACCAAATGCTCTTCTCTTCCCAGACCCTCCCAGAGCCAGAGCCTTGCCTCAGCATCTGTTTATAACTCCTGAAACTGGCCAGGCTGTTTGGTTTGGGATAAAGCACCGTCTGGCAGGACTCCTCCCTGCCACCACAGTGGCACACAGCTGCTTATCTTCCATGACAGACCCTTTCCAAAAGCCCTGGGAGCTGGGCTGCCCGCACTGGCCCCAGCAGGCGTGTGCCTGGGATGGGTGTGGGAGGAAGACAGCAACACCAGCTGGGTTTAATCATCCAGGATGTGCCGGGGAGCTGGGTGGGATGGCTGTGGTGGCAGACGCTGGTGCTGGAAGCAGGAAGATAGCTTGGGAATGGATGTGATGTGGGAATGCATGCGAGGAGAGATGTGGAGAAGAGCAGATGCTGGCCTTGCTGGGCATGGTGGCCACAGGGAAGTCTGAGTATCAGATTCCAAGCACAAGGAAGTTCCTTTGGAACCAGCTGAGTTTGGGGAGAGGCAACATGCCTTTACCCCAGCACTCTGGGATGGCCCAGGAGGGTCCCAAACATTTTGTGGGTGTCTGGTCAAGCAAGGCACTGGCCTGGCTGCTCACCCACCAGCTTGAGGACCTCGTGCTGGAGTGCTGGGGCCATGAGGGGAGCATATGCACATGGGGACATGGGCTGCTCTGCCCCTTGCCCAATTCTGTCCCATGGATAGCTCTTCCGTGGGTGACAGCAGCACCTCCTCCAACAGGGAATGCCGATGTCCAGGGCACAGCGTCAGCAGGGTGGACACAGGATTCCACCAGCACACAGCTTGCACTTCATGCCTGTCCTCTGTTCTGCCCAGCTTACCTTTGCACCAGGCTGGGGCTGCTTTCCTCCCTGGGAAAGCATATGGTGCTTTCCGTGTGGAATTGGACAAGCCAGGACAACCTGAAGGGCACAGCTCTGCCTGTTGGTGTCGCTGACACAAGGAGCCTCCTCTGCTTTCCAGACGGGGCTGTAGCAGGAGAGTGGTGGCCCTACTGTCTGCACAGAAGATGCTGTCAGAGCCATGCAGCCCTGGGTGGCTCCAGCCTGTCTCTGCCACACTCTGTGCACCGGGCAGCTGCGCTCTCAGACCAGCAGCACAGGGCACAGCCCCAAGCACAGCCTCCCACAGGCAGCCGGCTATGAAATTCCCTTTTTTCCCAGGCTGGTAAAGGAGCAGTGGCTGCCTCCTGACACACTATCAGTATGGAGTGATAAAGGCAGCTTCCTGTCACTGGAGCACTCGCTTTCATCTCTCACATGAGTTTATAGAAAATATTAGCATGAAATCTATTTTAACCCTCGACTTTCTGCTGTGAAGCTTCAGCCCTCATCCAGGCATGACACTGGGCCAGTACCTGCGTGATGTAACGTGTTTATAGGGAAAGCAGAGCCCGAGATCAGCTTGGACCTCTTGGAGGAGGGTGAGAATCAACAAGCATTCACTTGCAGGCTAGTCACAAAACCTGCCAACACCTTCGCTGACTCATCAAAATTGAAAAGTTTTTGAGGAGAGAGTTCAGTTTTCTGCATTTCTGATGGGAAGCAGCCAGAGGGCCAAAGGAGATGTGCCTGAACTCTTCCAGCCGCCCACCTTCCTGAGGGCTGTGTGCCAGAGCCTGGCTCCATCATGGGGAATTTGGAGATTTCTAGGTCTGGGTCCAAATCGTGGTGAAACCAATACTGGCACATCCCAGTGCCCCAGGGAGGGGATCTGCTGCCTATGCAGAACTCTCCTCACTCCCACACAGCTGTTATTAGGCAGCTGAGATGGCTCCCAGAAGGTAGAAGGTGAAGTGCCTGTTTCTCCTGAGCTAGACAATGTTCATGCAGTATCACTGGGCTGGATTCAGCCCTGCTCCTGGCAATTTTCTACCAGGCCTTGCAGCCTGCCTTTCTCTCCAAAGTCATTGCCTTACTTGATCCATAAGATTCTGTGCTTCCACAGAGCCCCCAGATTACACCCTGCTGGAGTCCACTTCATGTTGGAAGCACTCTGGATAAGTTCCTCTCTTTGGATAATGTTTCTTTGCAAACCTGGGAGACTTCTTTCTGACAGAGCACATCTGAGCCCTCCGAAAGTTCTTGGGCTTGTTTTGCAAACCCTAGATCTGAGTTTGCTAAGATACGCCAAGGCTGGGGGCTGTGCTTGTTGGACATTGAAGTTCATGGGAGACTTGGCTGAAGACATGCTTCTAGGACCAGATAGGAGATATTTGTCTTTCTAAATCTGCCAACATCTGCCCTCACACTGTTCCCATTGGCTGAGTCGCTTATGTCTTATTTGTAATTATTTCACTGTGTTTGCAGATTGGGGGCAAAACTTTTCTGCTCATGCCAAGCACAGCACATGAGGGGCCAGTGACACATGACCTCTCACTGGACAGCTGCTCTCAGCTGGAGGGGGCAGCTGGGCTGCAAACCCCATTGCAAACCAGGGCAAAGGATGCTTGGATAGCCAAGGCCTGGGGGTGAGAATGAAGTATGGAAGGTGAAGGGGAGGTTTGCTGGGACTGGTCCCTGTGGCCCTAAAAACCTTGAGCTGAAGATTATTGGTGTGAGATTGGAGCTTGTTATGGAACAGGTCATACAGACAAGGGACTGGAGAAAATGTGATGACTGGGAAAGTGGGCAAGAGGGTGAGAGGCAAAAAAACACAGAGCAAATCCCATTCTGGCAAGGTGGGCAGAGGGGTCTGCTGATGACAGAGGCAAAGCCTTGCTACAAACACCATAAAGAAGAGATTTCGTTGCATCCTGTACATGAAATCTCCTGGCAGGACAAACTGAGCCCTGAATTTGTCATTCATTTAAAATTCTATTCTTTGTCCTTCTTTCCGTGCTCTTATTTTTCTTCATCACTGGAACAGGAAGGCAGAAAGACATAGCTGTAATCTTGCTGCTTTGTAGGGGTTGGGGAGCAGAGTGTGAGAGGACAAGGGTGGTGACCCTCTGGACTGTTCCTTCTCCAAAGTTTGGTAGCAAAAATGGGGCAGAAAATGAAACAACCCCCAACATATGAGCCTCTCTTTGCCTCAGGAAACAATGCTTTAAAATCAGCCAGTCTGCTGAGGGAGTATCCACAAGCTGCACCCCTTCTCTAGAGACCTCCAACTGTTTGGTAACCACAATCTATCGCCTCCATTGGTGACTCACCTGCACAAATGTCAATCTCTCCTGTGGAGGTGTTCATACAGCTCCTTGCATGACAAAGTGTTGGTCTGGATGGCCTCCAGATGCAGCCATCCATTACGTGTCAAAAAATAATCCTGCTGCTGAATAACCTTCACCACAAATCCAGAGGAAGATTGATGCCTCTTTGTAAAAAAGGGCAGTGATAGCATGGCCCATGTTGAAGACCCAGCAAGAACAACCAGGTTGTGCCAGGGTTGCAGCAAGAAGGTCACAGCAGAAAGACCACAGCCAAAGAGTCAAAGTCTGGAAAGGGTCATAAGATATTTCTGCAGGATGACTCTTTCCTTCTTTTTCCTGACAGGCGTTTCCCAAATCCTCAAAGGCGATTCCCAAATCTGACAGAGCCCAAGGAGTGTGTGGACAACACTGTCAGGCACAGGGTGGGATTGCTGGGGTGTCCTGTGCACAGCCAGGAGCTGGATTCAATGAAGCTTGTGAGTCCCTTCCAACTCAACACATTTCATGATTCTTTGATCCTCCAAGCAGTTCAGTGGTGGAAAAATGGATCAGAGCCTCAGAGACGTAGGACATCTCCAGCTGTGTCAAGCAGGTCATGCCAAGCAGGCTGGGAGCGAGGTCCTGTGGGGTCAGTAAGCAGGAGCATCAGGTTTGAAGCAGGCAAAAGAGGCCAGTTCCTCATGAGGAAGGGGGTCTGAGTTCATACAGGAGAGTTGGGAAGATGAGGCCACAACTGCAGAAAATTCTAGGAGCCCAGAGTAGCGTGTTTGTGGAGAGAAAAAAAGAAATTCCTGAACCATCAAGAGTAACTGAAGCCATCTCCTGAGCCACCTGCAGATGGGCACTTGGAGATGAAAAAACAGCTGTGAAGTTCAATGGCTTTGTCCCCAAACTCAGTTGAGTGCAGGGGCAGGATTCACTGAGCATGGGTGCTGGGACACTGCACTGTGACAATGTCAAGCAGCTATTGCATTGTTTCTGAACAACAAATTGAGGTACTTTCTGCCTCAGGCCATGAGCTGCTGGGCTGGACTCTGCTGTGCATCAGTTCTGTTGGACCAGGAGGTGGAAAGCACCTCGGGAGCACTGTGAAAACCTCACGGGACTTCTTCACAGAGCTCACGTACCAAAGGTCAGTGCTCCATTTTGGGCCTTGACCAAAAGGTTCAGATGACACTCAGATGCTCTTTCTCCTACATCTTTGGTCAGACATGAATCACGTGGTAAAAGGTTGGAGAAACAAGCCTGGTGGGGTTCTGGGGCTGTTATTTCAGTAGCTTCAGAAAGCACAAGGCTGGCAGTACCGTGCAAAGATAGGACCATGTGCTGACCAGACCTCTCCTATCAAGCCAAGCTTTCTCCAGGTCAAATCACAAGGTGTTTTTAGGACATAAATTGGAAGGGTTAGAGAAACAAAATGCAGAATATTAAGTTAAAGAAGACAAAAATAATTAGGTCTGTAAGCCCATCTCTCCTTGCCCTCTCTGCCCTTCCTTTAGCATTCAGTCACCTTGTGACAATCCCTCTCTGTGTCCCTAAGAAGTCTTGCTCTGCTGTCATCTCTGAGGTCAGGCTGTCAGCTGAATATGCTCCTCTCAGCATATTCACAGCTTTTCTCAGCTATAGTCTCCTTTCCTGGAGATAATTTTGGTCCTAATCATGCTTTTCTTCAGCCTTCAACTCTGTCTTACTCCCTTAGGATCAGTGTCCCATGTTCTCCTCAGGGAGGAAAAATCTGCTCTTCTCTTTCCCTTTTTCAAGTAATATGAGGGCAAAGAAGCACAACAGATCCCCTCCACCACCGATGAGCACCTACAGGTAGGTGCTCTAGAGATGATTAAAGCTGGGACAGGAGGAGGGGGCTTCCAAGACCTGTGGCCTTTAGTGTGGACACAGTGACCCAGAGAGATCTGAGTGCAGTGGGACACGTTGCCTGCAGCAGCTGGAGTGGGTGCCAGAGCCTTCAGCAGGCTCGGGGGAGCTGGGGCTCTCTTGAGTATGGAAGGGCATCTTAGATACCTCAGAGCTGGTACAGGACCCTGCAAGGAGCAGGAAAGTGACCTCAGCAGCCAACATCACCCCAGTGTCTGCCCTCTCTGAGCTTGTAGGGCAATGGAGGGGAGCTCTGCCCATGAAACCTCTGAGCACCCCCGGCATGGAGGTCACTGTGCATATGTACAGAGGAGCTGGCTGAAGAAGACAGCCATGGTCACTGTGACTCTCTTTTCTTGGCTTTCTGCATCCCCAGACTCCAGTATTTGGATATCAGGGCATTAATTCAAATCCAAACATTTCTGCCCTTCCCAGATTTCTGCAGCCCATTCAGCACCTTCCACCACTCCTGCACCACATGTGTGTTCATCAGCTTTCCCCCTATTCCTCACCACCCAGCTGAAGGGGATCTGGACACCAAGCCCTCAGAGGGCCTTTATGAACTTCCTACTTCTTAACCCCTCTGAGTCATTCTGTGCCTGCCCGACATGGCCAGAGTATCACCTCATACCAGAGCTGTGCTGGGAGCACCCATGCCTGGGCAGGGGTCCTGCTCCTCACCAGCAGATGCAGACACTACTGCTCTGGGTTTTTTTAGGAGGGGCTCTTTCTAATTTTCACTTTTTATTTTGAAATATAAAAAGTACAAAATATGAACTGCTCACAGCTGTTCCAGTATTTAAAAACATTTGTAGACCTGTGCTTAAAATACTTGCAGGGACTCTCAGGAGCAGCCAGGGCAGCACAGAAGAGGTTCAGGTTTGCAAGCCCTTAACGCACCATGGGACTATTTGTCCTTTTAAGTTCAGTGCTGGAATGCTTCAAGGTGTTTAAGCAAGGCCAAGGCCAGGGCATGGGAATGCTGGTCTTTACTAGGCTTTGCCTTTAATTGCCTCCATGCCTGCACTCCCCTGCGCCCTCAAAGTAGAGAGATGGGAGCTGTGCAGACGGCCAAGGAGAAAGGTGAAGGGGAGGAACAGAACTCCAGCCCTGGGAAAAGCAGGACAAAGGGTAGAGGGCTTTGCAAACACTTAATGCATGTTAAGATGTGGTACTGATGCACAGAAGGAGTCCTTGGTTATCCTCATAGGCAAACCCAGCAGAGAGGAGCTGGAAGAGGGGTTTACAGAGCCTGGAGAGGACCAGGCAGTGCTTGGCCGAGGTGCTGAGCTCCTACCAGTGGCACTCTACTCTCACAAGCTGCTGTCTCCCTGGGCTGAGGTCATTAAAGATGTCAAAGAGCTGTTTTTAACAGGATGGGATGTTTGGTTTGGTGCCTGGCTCTGCTCCAAAGGGAATAAAACCACAAGATCCCTGTGTGATACATGTGCAGCTGCAGTGTCCAGCACTGGGGGCTGGGGGTACAACAGTGCTGGCAGAGGTGTTTTGGAGGGGCAGAACAGTCCCCGAATTTTTGCAGCCCCCCCGGGGTCCCCATAGACCCAAGGTCATGCAGCAAGGTGGAAGGTGGCTGGAGCCAGGTTTGGAGCAGCTTTGGCTGCAGCTCAGAGGGTCTGGAACCTGGGGAGTGCTGGGCAGCACTGAAATGCAGCAGAGGGGCCCTGGGGAGGCTGAGGGAATTGGGAGGGTACTGGGTGGCCTCTGGAGAAGGCTGTTCTGCAGATCCTGGGGAGGTGGTGGAGGGCAGAGGGGAAGGCAAATGAGAGAGGTCCATGGGAAGGGTAAGGGTAATTCCTCCTGCCCCGTGGATCCCAGTGGGAGGACATCAGAATGCTGGTGGTGATCCTTGGTGGCCAGAGCCACTCAAGCTTTTGGCTATGGACCCTGTGGGGTGACCTGTCTGTGCTGGCAGTTTTGCAGGATGGTCTTGGTGTGATGAAGACAAACCCTGGATGAGGAGATAGAAACCAGCTGGGGAGGGAAGAAGGATGCAGGGCAAAAAAAGCATGGGCCCTGGCAGGATGGGGCAGCCCCAGGTGGCTGGTGTGTGGAGGGGTGGGGGTACAGTGGAGGGGACAGGGACAGGCTGGCGGGGTGGGGGGAATGTTGCCCTGCACCTGCAATAACAAGCTCTTGGCACAGGGCCTGACAGCAGGATGGAGGCTGAACCGGAGTTACAGCCCCCGGGGGAGCCCCTGGTGGCTTGGTGCCCGGGAAACACCTCCGAGTCAGCCCCCTCTCCACCCAGGAGCTGGGCATGCAGGGGGTCCACCAGCCCCACAGCTGCCTGGCTGGGAGCTTGTGTCCCCTCCTTGGCTGCCTCTGTGCACCCACTCTGTTGCACAGCCCTGAGGATCCCCTCTCTCTTAAGGAACCTGCTTCCAGAATTCCTCTGCTTCCCCCTGTGCTTCAGGGACCTTACAGGTAACTTTGACCCTTTATGCACTACGTGTCCCCCCACAAGTCTCTCTGTCACACGTAATGAACCCTGTCCACAGCTTTTCCCTGCCTGCCCCAAACTTTCCTCTGCTAGCACCCCCCAGCATGAGTTTTGCCCCGCCAACCCAGCCTCCTTGTAGGGCTTAATCCCTCCTGCTGCCCTCTGGCCCCAAATCCTGACCCTATTTGCTACTACTCTGTCTCAGCAGACACTGGTCGCACCATGGCCATGTTGAAATTCATTCCACAAATTTCTCCCAATGACTCCCTCTCCTCCACTTCCCCCTGTGCTCCCTGGTTTACCCACCACCAAATGTGACCCATTCAGAAATTCCCAGTTCAGAAATTCCCCCATTAGTGTATGTTCCAGGCAAGCTGTAGGGACTGTTTTCTAGGTAAGACTTTACCAAGTCTGTAAGTGTTTACACTCACACACCTCAACAGTCTGGCTATTGCTTCTCCTGCAACTAGCTGCAGGTGATGAAAAGAGGAGGAAGTTAATAGGATTTAGGAGCTAGATCTCACCAATGAGACCTGGGAGCCCAGTCCAGAATATTTATTTTAAGTAAGGAGGGTCACAAAGTGCAGATTGTGGCAAGCAGCAGGGGCTCTCCAGGTCATAAAACCAAGATGGTCCAAGTCAGGAGCTACCTGTGCTACCTGGAAGTGGGGAGATGGAGCACAGCAAAGCTTTTGCTTTCCTCTGGATGAGGACAAGCAAGAGAAGCAGGTGAATGTGAGAACTGATTTGTGCAGCAAATCAATGCCAAAAATGAGATGTGTCCTTTCCCTCCTTCTGGCAGCTTGTCTATGCCATAGAAGATGCTGGAGATACGATGAAGCTGGGGAGGGTCAATCTGCTCAGGTCAGGGGTACCCCAGGTATGGAATTCACAGGGGCTGTTAGTGTCCCCCCAGCGTCCCTTCTTTCCTTTCCTTCCTCTCTGTCTCTGGGCTTCTGCTCTGTGGCTTGAGGCCATGTAACAACCCCTTGAATGCTGACACACAGACCGGGCTTGCTGATACTTCTGCTCCTGACCCAGCCTCACGGGCAAGAGACCTCGCTCAGAAAGGCTGAACATAGTTTGTCTGCCCAGTAACCTGGCAACCGCACTAATGCATGTGTGCACATAAAACATCCTCCTGAACCAGAGCCAGCACCCACTGGAGGCCGTATCCCCTTACACCAGAGACATGCTGCACTCTCTGCATTGCTGCTTCACCAGGCGCCGTGCTGAAGCGCAAAACCTGCCCCATGTTTCTCTCTTATTCCAGACATGTCTTCTCCTCACACATCTCTGTACTGCACCCCATATTGCAGTGGGATGCTCAGAGGTGAAGCAGGCTCTGAATACGGAGGGGAAGGGGCTCAGCTTGGCTTTCTTACCACTGAGAGGCACATCCACTGTCGGGAATGCCCCAAACCCACCCAGCTGAAAAATGCATCTCGGTGTTAAAACCCAGGGCTGGCTCACCCCCAGCTGCCTGGCCATCAGAGGAGGAGGCTGCCCCATGCCAGAGAGCAGCTCTTGAGGCACTGTGGGGTACATGCTCCTGTAACACGTGTTCCTAATGACCAGGTCTGTGTGCTCAGGGCTGAGCTCTGCTGGGCTCAAAGCCTCCTAGCCTTGTGTTCAACCTCTCAGATTTATAGAAAAATGTTGTTCCAGTGGTAGACGGTGAATCTGACAGAGGATTCTAAGGCTGATTTGGCTTTTCTGTAAGAGTCTAAATCTGGCACGTCAGATAAAATCTGCAGTGCTGGAGAGAATGTTCATGCTTCCCACCCAGCACCTCTGTGAGATGGATGGCATTTGGAGGAAGGCTCGGGGGCTGCGCTGGGGAAGTCCCTTGAGGAGGAAGATAGGAGTCACCATCCTGCTGTTTGAATTTGTGTCTTGCTGCTCCAGAGGTTTCCTAAGACTGGAGGGTGCAGGGAAGGAGGTGAAAAGAGAGAGGTGGTTGATTTATGGCTTACCATCTTCTCTGATCTTGATTGCCCTTTTTCTTGGGAGTCTCTCTTATCCAGACATGGAGATGGGAGGAGGGGATCTGTTTCAGAGATTGCTGAACTCTGGGTGTTTGCTGTTTCCTGGAGATCTTTTGATGTTTCCTTTGCTTTAAAACATTCTCAATGTTAAGTTTTTCAGCCTCCCGCTGCACCTCAACTCTCGACATCGGGGCACGATCCATCACGACTTACCCAAACAATCTCCAGCAAGTTGAGACCTCCCCATCTCCGGGGCAGGGAGGCAATGTCTCCCTGCAGGACTCAGCACGGCTTCTGGGGCAACTCAGGCCAAGACCACGGGCTGTTACGGGCTTGCTCATAGCTTGTTCCCTTCCAGAGTGACGGGGGACACTCTGGGAGGGAACAAGGGCACTGCTGAGGGGAGGCTGCGCTGCAAACAAGCGGTGCAGACTGGGGCCTGGCACGAGCTCTGATTGAATGGAGCCCAGCACAACTGCATCAAACAGGATGAAAAACACCTCTCTGGGTAACAGGCTGGTGCCGTTAAGCGAGTCCTATGACTAATTCTAAATGTTTGATTTAGGACTCGCTAGAGGAAGGAGCATGGAAAAAAAAACCCTTTCTGACCAGACTGTGGAAGGTCTCCAGCTCAGATGATCTCTCTCGTCCAGCATGTGCATCTTGTCAGCCCTAGTAATGGGCATCAGGTCTGTTATTAAGAGCCCATCAAACAGTCCTTTTCCATAAATCTTTTCACAGTACTCTCAGTTAATAAAATTGATTTTGTTTAACTGGTGCCATTTTCCAGAAGAGACAGGCCAAAGAACAACATTGCCTGTAAAACAATCTGTTTTGTTCTGTGAAAGTAATTAGTTTTTCTTGGACTTAATGTGCTTGGGGGTTAATTATTCCAAAACTGCCCATGAACTCCCATGATGTGGAGATATTTTTGTGGAGCTGCTGAAGGTGCCACTTCTTGCAGCAAGGCTCTTTATGACTTTTGATAATGTTCATTATTTTCCTTAAATTATCAGCTTAGTGGCATTGTGTGCTGGCATTAAACTTTTCTTTTACAGCCTGTCCCTCAGAAAGTTTCTCTCCTTTGTGGCTCAAACCTACAACCTGAGAGCACCTGGGACCACAGGCTAATAAGATTTGCTTGTCTATTACTGATTTAGTCACGATTTTCATGCCAAAGTCATAATTTTGCAGTGGGATAAGTTGTGACTTATCATGGCTGAGGCTCTCAGTGACAGCCTGTCCTTACAGCAGTCCCAGACAGCTTTTTTGAGGTGAAAGAAGCCACAGAGGGAGGTGGTCCCAGGCTTTGTTAGTAGCAATAATCTTTCCAAGAAAATGGTCTGTAAAGGTGGGATCATGTTAAAGATGCTGATGGTTCAACCTAAGAGGAGCTTTTGGTTGGAAAAAAGTGAAAACTCCTGAACTTTCACCGCATGTTTGCGTAGAAAAAAAAAACATTCAACCAAAATATCTCATAAACGTGTTTTTATTTTTGTTTTGTTTTGTTTTGTTTTGTTTTAGGAAATGGCTATACATGGCCATTTTACTTGTAACCCAGCCAAGAATAATTTGTGGCAGGAAAGTTTGAGCATTTGTAGAAATAAAGTAAAAATAAAATAAAAAAAATTTAAAGCATGTTAGAGTATTTCAGTGTGAACCCAAACAGAGAGGGGGGTATTCTGAGGGCAGAATAGCCCTGATAACACAGCACGCTGCATTTCTGGCCATGTGTTGAAATGGAGATTTTTTTTCATGTGTTTGTTTTATTAATCACACTACAGAACTCAGTGCAGCACTTGCTGATTTTTTACTTGTTAACATTTTTCTGTTCCATTGCCATTTGCTCTCCATTTGAGCTCTACACCTGCTTCCCACATGATAAATTGGAGCTCCATGCAGAGTAGAAAACCACCTCTTACCCAGTCCCAGCACATTTACCTTTTGCCTTCGTGTAGGAGGAGGGCTTTTGACCCCAGGGCTGTGCTGACTGCAGGGGGCTTGGGCTGCAGTCCTGATTCACATGGGATTTTCTTCATGGAAGCACTTTCAGCGGACACCAGTGGATTCTGCCACAAGCACGTGCAAACAGTCTCACCAGGGTGACTTGGAAAGGGAATCAACATCCCACTAGACTTTTCCCAGCTCACCACAAAAGACAGATTTTTGCAATAAAGGGCCAGGCCAACATTTTGTGGTGTCAAGTAGGGAACAGTGCAGGGGAGAGCTGCAGTGCCTGTGGGATAACCCAGGAACGTGGCGAGAACAGGTGGTGGCTGGGGATGGTAAACAGAAGTGTCTCTGCACAGAGCAATTTGCCACAGGATGTTGCTGAAGCTGAAGAATGAAGCGAGATTCCAGCCTGGTGTTGGACATTTGCATGGCTAACAAGAATATCCAGAATTATAATAGTTAATACTGACACCCCCCTTGGAAGAGATATCAGATCCGTGGCCCCAGGGCAAACGCTGACTGTAACAGATTAAGGAGAGGCCTCAAGTAGGGGATGGATTTGAGGGGGATTGGGTTAGCTGACACCTGCCTGACGTGGGGGCTCGCACCTTTCCTGAGTGCTGGACATTAACCCCTCCAGCGGGCAGCCAATCTCCCACCTAAGACTGCTGATTCATCAGGACAGAAATATTCCCCGGAGATCCGTCACTGCGGATGAAATCCTGATGGAAAGCTGCCCAGTTTCCTGCCAGCATACCCTTGGCAACCCGCCTGACCAGCTGGTAGCAAGAGGAGAACATGGGAGCCTGGCTCTTGAGATGGTGAACTCTCCCAACTCCTGTGCGGACGGCTGAGCGAGGGACGGCGGGCTCCCAGCTGGGGTCCATGGTGTGGCAGTGTCTTCCTGCCTCCCAGCTTGAGTCCACCAGCTGGGGAAAAGGGGGAGAGAGGGCCAGACTGCTCTGCCTTTTGTAAAGATTGCTTCTGGCTTCTCATCTCAAACTGACCCACAAATAAATTTCAAGGCACTAAAAGGCAGTGGTAGGCTTTGTGTTCCTCTTCTGTGCTGTCTGACCCTGCTCATCCACTCCTCCATTCATATGTAATGCCCTTTGCCCCACCCTCACCTTTTTCTGATCTTTGCACAGTGCCTGGGTGACCAAATGTCTTCCAGGGTTGCAGAAGATCCCAGTGGACTCCTTGCTGGCCTGCCACCAGGCAGAGCTGGTGTGTGTCCAGATTTGCTACTGGACAGAGGAAGATGAGACTGGTCTCTCAGAATCTGGCAGCCCCAAATCCAGGTCCCTGTCTTCTACAGCAGCACTGGCATAACAGCACGGGGACACCCTGTCCCAGTGCTCCTTTGTGTTCACCTTCCTCCCAGGGTGTGGATAAACAGGACATGAACATGAGGATCTCCATAGGTGCAATGGTGTAAGTCCACTCTAGGCCTGACTCCTCAAGGTCTGTCTCTGCTGTTCACGGTTGTATGGAAATGGCATTTTTTTTTTCTTGCTTCAAACACATACTTGCCTTTGTTAAAATAACCCTGAAACAGAAAATTCTGCCAGTTTCCTCCCTGAGAAGGTCACCTGTGCTCTGGCCATGACAAAACTCCCAACAGCCCACGCCATCGCTCAGATAAGCTGTCTTTCAGAGGAGAGCTTCAACAGCAACCAAAAGCACTCTGGGCATATTAAATTCCTGGGCATGGGAGCTGTGGTGGGCCGTGCCACTCCTGGAAGAGTACACAGTGCCATCTAGCCGTGCTGGTCCGAAGTACAGAGCTCATCGGGTAGCTTCCCTACCCCAAACGGCACCTCCAGAAGCCTTGTCACCCCTTTTCCATCCCCGCGAGAGCAGCTACTGCCTGACTAACATCGCCAGCACAGGGGCAGGGGAGTGCTGATTTCAGACCTTTGGTTTCAGCTCCTGGCGAGGCTTGTATCTGAGCAAGCAGACCTCGCTGAAACAGTGACATTTTGGTGGAAACTAGGGCTTGAACTCGTTGGTCCTAGTTTTTCACTGTCACCTCCAGGGTGGTGGCTTTGTCTCTAGGTGTCTCCCTTCTATTTGGTGTGCTGGGTTTCCAGTCCCCCTCCTCTACTGTTCCCTTTCTGCACTCGATGGATGTGAGAAGCACAGAGTTTGCTTGTTGTAGTTTTAGCCATTTTCACAAGTAATTCTTCTGGTCCTGGCCATTATTTCCCTTCTCCACCTGGTAGATCTCTGTGCCAGCCCTGACATCCAAATCTGGAGAAAGAGCAGATATATTAAGTCAGCTGGAGAGCTTGGGATGGCTTTAGACTCCATCTAGCAATGGAGTGCTGAGTTCCTCTATTCCAGCACAGTCACGCTCATGAACATCTACATCAGGTGTTAGAGCCTGTGCCACCACTTGGCTTTAGTCAGGGTCCCCTTTCATGCTGTGGCATTTCACTTGAGAGGAAACTGTGCATCTTGCTGGTGCTGAGTGTTGGTCCTTGGTGCCCATGAAGGGCAAGTCCTGTTTTTTGGAAATTTCACAGCTGGAGTTAGCAAGGCTTAGGCTGTGCTGTTCTCCATCCATTTCTCCTTTCTTCCTCTCTGCCATTTTTCCTTCCCTCTCCAGAGGATGGGAATATGCACTTACCCTCTCATCTGGCATGGAGGGACAATTAAGACTTTATCTGGCTGGACTAGGATTTCACTAGGACTTCAGTCCTCTGTCAGGCCCTGGTACAGCTGTAGATACCTGACAGCCATAATCAGCTAAATCTTGATTCTAGCTGCCATCACCATCCAGGAACACCCACAGGACACTTTGCCTTTCTGAAGGCCCCTTTTTCCTCCCACCTTTTGCTACTTGACCTACAGTTGTGGCCCTTCCCAAACCCCAGTGCTGATAGCTGACCATGTTGTGTCACCTACATTAATTTGACTCCCACCTCACACTGCTGCTTTTTTTTTTTTTTTTTTTTTTTAATTCTGGTCCATTTCTTTCAGCTTCTTCTCCCTCCTACTCCTCCATTGCTGGACTATGTGAAGCAAGTAGAGTGTCTGCAAAAATCTGGGATGCGTTCTTCTAGAGCATCATGTCTATTACCCTTGGGGGCATAGTGCCAGTGGTTGAAAATGCTCTAAGATGCCCTTCACTAGCTAAAATCCCATCTCCAGGAACTGTACAAGAAGAATGTAGAGGACAGAGATTCTTAGAAAGATTGGATCCTTGGATGTCCTCTAGTTATGTGTGAACACGAGTTTTCATGATGCTCATGACTTGGCAGAAGTCATGGTAACACTGAGATACAGTCACATACACACAGACAAATCCTTTAAGCAAAGACCAAATGCTGTTTCACCTTGGACTAGATTTCCCTTCAGACAATCCAGCCCAAACTGGGGGTGGGATGCATTGGATCATCTGCAGAGACCAGGTGTCTGTGGGAGAGACAATTGTGTAGACACCTTCTACAGTGTCACTTAATGCCAAGAAACTGTCCCACCTAACTGCTTGCCTCAGGATGATGAGATTCTTTTCCCTAGAAGCCCCCCTTTCCCTCTAGTGGCTATAAAGGCAGACAGAGGCAGGCTGAGGTGGAAAATTGCCCAGTGGTTAAAGTCTGGTGAGATCTAAGAGACTGAAGACAGTGTTTTGTAAGAGGAAGCACTGCCTTAACGCCAGCACTTGCTGTGAGACCCACCTGTGACAGTGCAGGAATGGGGGAGCAGGGCCAGGTCTCAGTTACATCTTGCCTCCAGGGCATTTCTGTGCCAAGCTGGGTGGTCAGCTGCAGTTTTACAGTCATCTCCCAAATGCCCTGGTAAGTGACAATGTGGTTTTGGAGAATGGAAAACAAGGTGTGCCCTGGGCCACAATGAGATGTCCCTGGGGGACATGAGAGGGGTCCTATCACCCCTGGGTGAGTGCAGAATTCTGTTGGACAGCTGCATCCCATTGCTTAATGTGGGAAAATGGGAAAAAATGACCAGAATGGGAGAAAATAGGAGAAAATGAGAAGAATGGGAGAAAATCAGCTTTGTCCAGAAATATTTTGCACTAACATTAAAGAGAAACATCAACAACAGCAGATATGACAAAACTGGAAAGTTTTTGATCCAAAGATGAAATTTTCTGGAGGCTGTGAAAAATGTTAAAACACAAGAGTGAAGCTGTGACTGCCTTACTGGCTCTGTTAGATATAACATTGCCAACCTGCATGCTTGTACTGCAAGTGCCTCTAAAATTAATATTTTTCTTAAAGCTTTGCCTGCTGCAACCAAATAAAAAGCACCTATTAAAGAATTATGATTATTAAGGCAGTCTTATGATTTTTGTAGCCTGATGTTTTAAAGATTATTCAATTGTTTCCCCTCTTTGGCAACCCTGTAGGTGCCAGAATACAGCTGGAGCCTCACACAAACCTCCAAGCATGAGCACATGTGAGTGTTGGGTGTGCTGAGGTGCTGCCAATGGACATTATTTCAGCCAGGAGTTGTTTCCCCAATAACCTGAGATGCTGGAGTTTTGTGAATACCTACAACTCTGAGCTTTTATTTGAAAATAAAAACCCTTTTCTAATCCTTTCAGTTGCAGATGAAAAAGGCTGACAGACTGTTTTGAAAACAGTTTAAGCACCCCAAAAGCAGAAGGCCTATAAACCAGATTAACAAAGGTAATATTTAAATAAGATTGCAACTATTTTGAAGTTAATCATAATCATGCTCTGTGTCTAACTTGGCTATGGCTGGGGCGAAGGTGATGTGAGTGAAGAAAAAGCCATCATTTTCTCTGCAGCTTAACTCTGCCTCTGCATCTTGTATATTAAAAAAAAACCCCACCACCTTTGGGGCACCTTTCTAAAGGGCTTTCCAGGATTGAGGGCCAAATCCATTCTTGGAAAGGGCAGGGAAATATTAATTTGAGTACACAGTGAAATGCACAAGGTAAAAGATGTGGATGGAGAGGTTACCTGCTGTAATGCAAACTCTGAAGGAACAAAAGGGACCAAGCATTTGCCAAGACCTGGGGAAAGGTCTGGAGCACAAGTCTTATGAGGAGCAGCTGAGGGAGCTGGGGGGCTCAGCCTGGAGAAAAGGAGGCTCAGGGGGGACCTTCTCTTTCTTCACAACTTCCTGACAGGAGAGTCCAACCAGGAGGTGGGGGTCAGGTTCTTCTCCCAGGGAACAAAGAGGACAAGAGGAAATGGCCTCAGGTTGCACTAGGGAAGGTTTAGATTGGATATTAAAAAAAGAATAATATTCTTCTCTGAAAGGTGGTCAGGCACTGACACAGGCTGCCCAGGGCAGTGGTGGAGTCACCATGCCTGGAATTGTTCAAAAAATGGGCAGTTGTGATGCTTATGGGAGTGGTTTAAAGGTGAACATGGTGGTGGTGCTGGATTAAAGGTTGGACTCAATGATCCTTGAGAGCTTTTCCAGCCTTAATGATTCCATGATACTAAGCAGCTCCTCTGGCTTCCCTGAGGTTCTGCATTCATGTCCTGCCCCTCCTGCTCTATGTCTTCTCGGCCTGACACCAGCGCAGGGATGTTCGCTGGCTCTGAAGGGCAGTGCAGGCTCTAACAGGTGTTTGGAAACACTTTGGCTTACTGGAACCCCAGTGCTGCTTCTGGGAGGCTTTTGGCTCTAAGGTTCTGGTTGGGCTGCAGACATTAGGATCAAGAGGAGGTCAGGTTAAAAACACAGGATCCAAGCACACAGCCCAGACAGACTCCGTCTGACTCTCGGGGTGACTTGGCTGCACCCAGACACTTGACCTTGCCCAGATACGTGGTGGGTACACCTGAGGGCCACTGCTGCTGGTGGTGCCATGCTGTGACTCTGACTACTCAGTTTGGCCCCAAGGAGATTTCTTAACACTCCAAAACTAGGTATTTGCATCCATTGCCCCACCTGTACCCCCACAGACACTTCTACATGAAGCCCCAGTGGAAACTCAGTGAGGAAGAGAGGGAGGTGAAGGACTCAGCAGGAAGAACAGCAGATCTGGGAGATGCCATATGGACAGCACAAGAAGGTCTTTGACGCTGAGGGGATGAGGAGCTGAAGTAGGACATCCAGGACAGACAAACCTTGGGAAGAAGCTGGCATAACACCCTCCTGGGTACTTTGGACTGGGAAGACTGAGTTCAGTGTCCCCATCTTATACCTCTCTGCCCTCTTTTTAGGTCATGATCCTTGACATTTAGTATTTACTCAGGGCTCAGACTCTGAAGAAGGACTTAAGCCAGTGACAACTAATTCCAACAGCAGGTCAAGAACTTGTAAAAATACACATGACAAGAGTCATGAAGAGTCAACCCCCATCCAAAGAAGCACACGAAGAATCATCCTCCTCAGAGAAGGTGAGACTCGGTGTGCGTCTGCCAGTATTCCAGTTTGGAGAGGATTGGAGTAGGAAGCTATAAAAGCCATTTGGAAATGCAAGTTCCAGGTCCTTCAGGAGACAAATGCACATTTATTTAAGGACTCAGACAAGGAAAAAGAGAAAAAAACAAACATGGAAGACCATGCATATCTCTGTGGCATCTCTGACTCTTGCATCAACTGTAGAGCCCTCCAATGGTTTTCAAAGCCAGATTTTCATTTCATTCCCTGACTGACTGCAGAGCTGGTTTAAATGAAAATGCTCTTCAGCTACTCAGTGTATGCAGGCATCCAGCCTGGGAAAGTGCAGCTAGGACAGTGAATGTCTGTCAGAGGCCAGAAGAGCTTTAACTACAGGCTTCCCTGACCCTGTCGTTTCTCGATTTTGCTCCTCCTTGCAAAATCAGGACATGAAAATCCTTAAGTGTCTCCTGGCAGGATGATTGCTGTGAAGCGTCTTTGGGCTGCTGTGAAGGGCAAAAATCAATGTGACTCAGAGGCTGCAGGACCTTGCCCTGCCAATAATGCTGCTGGGAGCAGGAGGGGAAGGCTCAGACTGAGGCACTGGTGGATCCTGGAGTGATGGAGTTCAGTTTGGGAATGAGGAATTCTGAGGCTGGTGGTGGCAAAGATCAATGAATACCTCGTCAAACAGGAGCTGATCCATGAAACAAACTGCTACCACTTGGCAGAGAGGTTGTGCTGGGACCTCCCAAAGAGACAGCGAAGAATGGAGCAGACATTTGACCAGTCTGTGTTATGAATGACCAGTGCCTCGACCCTCTTGCTTTTGGCCAAAGGGTGCTGGTGGATCAGAGAACCCCCTGATGGCCATAATGGAGCTGCATTGGTTTATACTGGTTAAGACCCACGGTTCCCAGCAGGAGCAAAAAGATAAGCTGGTCTCTACTCTAGCTGTCTGGGAAAAAACTTGGAAAAACTGTTTCAAATTAACTAGGATCAATAAAATAAACAGAACAGGAGAGTCAAGGAGAGGGGTGGGACATGCAAGAGAAGACCTTCCACAAGCTCCTGTATGAACCCAGCCACATGGGAATGAGGACTTGCAGGAGAAGTGCCGGAGGTGTCCATCACAGACTGCTGTGGTTCAGCTGTGATGAAGTTTTGCACAAGGACTTTGAAGGAGGTCCCTGTAGTGCCAGAGGTTTGCAGACTTTCTGAACCAACAGTGTCATGCCCAGTCCTGCAGGGTACAGAGGAAAGGGTTAATGCCTCCCAGAACTCAGTTGTGTTGGGACTGAAACAGAAAATCTGAAAGCGAGTCAGTACCTCAGCTGCTTCTGAATTCTCATTAATTTGCGTTCCCTTCTCATTTATTAATGGGCTGACTCACACTGTATTTGCTTTCCCTTTGCTGCAATTTGCAAAATTCCTTCTTATTCCCAGTAGCCTTCTTGGCAGTGTTATTTTTCTCTGTTTTTCTCTGGCCTTTATCATTTCCTTGCAGGTCTTAGCTGAGTTTGCATATTCTCATTCAGTTCCCCTGACTATTTCTTTTCAGCCTTTTTCTTTTTATCTTCAGGCCTCTTAAAACATCCCTTGGGGCTATCTCAGTGTCTCTGGGAGCAGCTGGGATTATCCTGCCACACATCGTGCCCCTGAAGGGGATTTTAATAGCTCCCTTGGCCCTCCATTCCCTTTTTCCTTCCAGTTCCATGTGGGGACTCGGCCTTCCAAAAGCTTGGAACCTCCCAGGGCTTGGAGAAGCCTGGGTTTTTCAGATGGGAACCACAGTCCTGAGTAGCCAGTGGATCCTGTGGAGATGCTGCTCTGTTCTTCACTGCTGTCTGCTCCCAAATGCTCTGGGCGTTGGTTATTGCACTGGACAGGCTGGTTTCTTCTCCTGTGCTCCGGCCAAGGCTGATCCTCTCAAGGGTCTGGTGCTCCACAGCTTCCTCCCAAGGCAGTGAGGGGGCAAGCACCAGCATCTGCTCTCTGGTGCCCAGACACAGGGAATGGCATGAACTTGGGAGAGGGGAGATTTAGGCTGGATGTTAGGAAAAAATTCTTCCCCCAGAGGGTTGTGGGGCACTGCCCAGGCTCCCTAGGGAATGGGCAAGGTCCCAAGGCTGCCACAGCTCCAGGAGTGTTTGGACACTGCTGTTAGGCACAGGGTGGGAATGTTGAGGTGTCCTTTGCAGGGCCAGGATTTCGACTTGATGCTCCTTGTGGATCCCTTCCAGCTCAGGATATTCTGATTCGCTGATCTTACTCCACCTGTGAAGAATCCAAAACTTCCCCAACCCAAGAGTCAGGCAGCCTGTTAGAGATGACCCAAGGCTGTGGTTCTGGCACCATTTTGTTTCCTTTTGTCCCCTCATTTACCTCAGTCTTGGTCTCTGCAGTCACTCAGAGAGCAGGATCTGGCTGTGGGAGCCCACTGGGAAGGCTCTGTTCTGCTGTACGAGCCCACCATGAGGGTCTGTGGCAGGATGAGCCTTTGGGGGCTCTGTAGGTTTGTTTTCCCAGAAGCTGGAGAGCGTGGGAAATGGGTGTTCCCCATTTGGTGAGGTGAGAGGGGTGCTCTTGTAGGTGCCAGCCTTGCCAGGCCTTCCTGGGTGCTCCCCCTCACACTTCCCCAAATTCACCCACAAGAGGGAGGCAGTGGCTTGTGGTGGCAGCTGACAGTATTGTGGGGGTCACGGGGGGTCGGGGGGGCCCAGACACAAGGCCTGGGCTATGTGGGGGCCTGTGGGATGTGTGGAGGCCATGTGCACCCTGCACCACACACCTGCATCACCAGAACCCAGGTGCTGGGATGGTGTTAGGGGTTAGGGATGGGATGGGATGGGATGGGATGGGATGGGATGGGATGGGATGGCTGAGGTACATTCATGGCACATCTTGTCCTGCAAGGGAAGAGACAAGGGATAGCATGGTCTTGCCTTGATGGCATTTATTTATGTCAAAAAGTGGAAAGATGTTGGTGAAAGATGCTTTTGACCTGAGTGAGATTTCTGTCCTCTGCTAGGGCTGGGAGAGACTTGCCATGGTGCTGTGCCTGTTAGCAGGAGACTGCTCCTTCCCTGTGACACGTGTGGTCCTGTTGCCAGCAGAAGATGGGAGCTGGTAGGTACTGTCCTTGACACCCCTTTGCCCTTTCCCTTTGTCCAGAAAGAGTGTGGAGTCTCTGGGGATATTCCAGAACCATCTGAACAAAATCCTCTGCCACGTGCTCTAGGATGACACTGCTGAGGGCAGGGAGGTGGGACTCCATGATCCCACTGTGGTCCCTTTCAACCTCACCCAACCTGTGATTATCTCTCCAAACCTCCAAATCTTTCCAAACAATCTGCCTATTGTGGAGCAAAGAGGCCCAAAGGGAAAGGCTGAGGGATTCCTTTGTATATGTACCAAACTGATCCTTACAACTGATGCTGTTCCATGGACCTGCGGAAGGCAGAAGAGTCCTGAAGGTGCAGAAACTCTGCTGCACGGTCATGGGTCCAAGACAATAGCTCTGTTTCCAAATATTCCTTGGACCCAGCTCCAGGCAGACAGGCTCCAGTGACAGCTTTGCCCCCATGAAACTTGCCAAGATTGAGGGCCTGTTAAAGTAGTGTGGTTATCTCTGTTCAACCCAGGTGGATCATCCTTTGTTCTGATATCAAAATAACAAGTTCATCACACATAATTTGTTCAAATGCTACCTGGAAAACTTAAAATGTAAGCAAGCCCCTTTGGGAAGTTCAAGAGAACTCCGTAGCAGCCAGGGATTTCTGTCCCAGACCCTGAATCTTTGTCTTGCCCAGAAGAATCCCTGCTCTTTGGGCTGGATGCACGCAGCTGTGATGCTTTCCTGGCTACCACAGACAGAGCTGAAGCTTGAAGGTGCTGTCAGATGGACCATCCCAGATTGTGCATCCCAGCGGGCAGTGGGCTCTGGGGTCACCCATCCCAAATAAGCAGTTCATTCTTCCATGCAAAGTGGCCTCACTCTAGCAAGGGCATGGAGACTGCTTGCCATGGAGAGCTGTGATTCCAACAAAGGCTTCCTTTCTCTGAAGTGCCCCACAATTGTTGGAGTTAAATAAATCTGTCAAGCACAAAGTAATCTGCGTCAAACAGCGTCCTCTCCCACCCCAGCAGGATAAAAGCTGGGCACTTTGGAAAGTGTTTAAAAACCATTTTTCATTCACTTGTGTTCACTCTTCCCTCCTGTTGCATCCTCATCGCACTCACTCATTCAGGGGCTTGCACAGGGACCTGAATTTCTAACAGGAACAAAAAAGCATAAGGGGAATAAACCCAGTGTTAAAATGCATTCAGAGCTTCTATTATTTGGGACCGAAAGGGAAGGTCTCTTGCAGGTCACTTTTAAATGTGTCTGTCTAGAGGCAAAGAGATTCAAAGTGCATTTACCATCCCTTTTTGTCGTCCACAGCAACCCAGGGACTTTTTCCTGCTTTGTGTTGTGATGACTGGTACAAATACAACTGGGCTCAGCCACTGTGAGGAAGGAGGGCTCTCCTCAGCCTCACACATCAGAATATAGCTGAAGAGTTGCAAAATGCTGTCACAGCACTGGTGGTGACACAAAAGGTGTAGGGGGCCTGGGATGAGCTGTCTCAAAACTCACCTGGGCTGCAGGGCAGTGGTCTCTGGGCAGGGGTGGCAGCAGACAGCTAGAATTCTTATGCATAGTAATTCACCAAAAATGGGGTTTCAACAGGACCAAAAGGAGCTTAAAGTTCAGGTTTCAGTCATTTGGATGTGTGTGAAAGTGTCAGCACAGTCCTGCTAGATGTTTCCAAGGTAAAATGTATCATTTCAGAAGTGCTGGAGTATTTCATTAGACAGCCTTGAAACAAAATCTTTTCCTATTTTCATAGGGTGTTTTTATTTAAAGCCTGACCCAAAGCAGGAGAATATGAAACTAAACAAAACCATTGGGTGTCCCAAAGGAAAGGGGTTTTTTTTGGGTCAAGGGGACAAATGACTCCAGGGAAACCTCTTGTGATGGTTGTGATCCCTGGGCTTGGTCCCCAGGCCCAGGGAGCCTGATCCAAGTTTAGGCTGAATGTGGGCAGCAGTAACTTATACAGAAGATCAGCAGAGTCATGGCAAACTTCAGGACTGGACAGCTGGCAAGAAGAGGGAGCCATGGGAGAGAGCATGGATGGGGGAGAGGAAAAGGGATGGCAGCATGTGGTGATGGCAGAGCACAAGAAGGAGAAGAGGCAGAGCTTCTGCTTAACTTCAGTGGTGCAACGGAGGGCATGGAGGGAGAGCAAAGGCAAGGCCCAGAGCAAGGCAAACTGAGGCATGGGTTGGAAGGAGAGTTGGATGCTTTGGGGTTCCCTCTCTATTACCACTGGGGGTTTCGCTGGGAAAAGGACCCCATGGACCACCCAGGGGCGAGGTCTGTGAGGCTGGTTCAGCTTCATTGGGGTTCAGGACAGGAATTCAGTGTTGGGCAAACTGTGGAGAGAGCAGCCAGACCGTATCACCCAGTGGTTGTGTCCCTGGTGGATTGTTGAGACAGGCAGGATTTGTCTGTCCAAGGGGACAGAGAAGGAGTAATGGGGTGGTCTCTTCCTATAATTCAGTGTTTCCAAGTCTTCATACCCTTGTCCTTTTCAGGACACTGATGCAGGAGGGGTCTCTCTTTGGCATATCTGGCTGGTGGCTGCTTAGCCTCTCCTCTTCTCTCACCCCACTAAATACAGTCTGGATTGTGTCTTACTCCCCTGGTATGCCTTACACCCCTGGTGTCCCTTTCCATACTGGGCAGCGAGGCCAGCACTGTCATCTGTCAGTCAACACTGTTCCCTTAGCTCCAGACCCCGCCTGGTGCCATTTAGGTCCCCCCATCTCTTTCCAAACAGGTGGCTTTGAATTAATGAGGTCTAGGGATAGTTATAGAGTTATAAATATCTTCTGAGATGATGAATTTTAATCAGGAGTCCCTAATGAGCACAAGATGAAATCAGGAATGAGAATGATGGTCCTCCAATGGATCTTCATTAACAATTCAAATGGCTGAGGTCTTAATTAAAGGGCTCATGATTTAGCTGAGGGATTACAGATTGCCCAGGGGGAGAAATCAAAGACTTCAACCCCCTATTTTGACAGAAGGTAACGAGCTTTTAAATTAGATTTTTTTAAGGAAAAAGAAAACCCAACAAGGCCTTGTTGTTTTATCTGGCTGCTTCACTAATTTAAATGATGGCCAGATCTTGAAATGTGCAACCTTTGCCTGTCAGCCCCCCATCTCCTGCAAGCACCCACATTGCTCCTGTCACTGCCTCACCTCCACGTCCCCCTGACCCTTGGACATGGACAGCATGAGGGTATCCATGTTCCTCTTGGGGAATGCTCCAGGGTTCCCTGATCCCAGGGAAATGTCAGTAGGAAGACAGTGAGATGGGCCCAGTCTCCCATCAGCTTTATGACCCTCCCTCTTTGCTTAGTTGTTCTTAGAGAAAAATACTGCAAATATTCAGATTGTGTTTGTGGAAAGCTTCAGGATAAAGAAAACCAGGGGATTTTTACCCTTGTAATACATTTTCATGATCTATCTCAGGCCCATTGCCTTCAGTACCCAAGGCTCCAGGCAGCAGGTTTCCCTCCTAGGGAAGCAATGATGTCTGCTACACCTAACCCAGCAGCTCTCCCTTCCTGGGACAGAACGAGCCTCTTGTCTCTGTTTCTACTGTTCACACCTCCCTCCGTGCACTGGTTTGGAAACAAACCAGCAGGAGGAATTAACTCCACACAAATACCTTGTGGGACATTCCAAGTCAGAAGTATGATTTAATAGGAAAATTAAAATAAAGGCAATAGTACAGAAACAAGGGCTTAAACTGAAAGAGCCAGACTATGACCTGACACCAGGTCTCACAGGGAGGGAAGGACAGTCCCATGCTGTACTCCACAGAAGATGTATCTCCATTCCTGACAGCTCCTGAATCTCTGTTGCTCCCACAGCAAGAAGCTGAAGCAGGGCTCGTTGCAGGGGTAGCTTGAGAAATCTGACTGAAGAAGCATACATTTAGGAAGAGCAGAAAGAGTAGAGATGGAATTCCTGGTGATTTGTGCCTGGAGGAACAGCCTTTGTGGGGATCCTTTGTTGTAAGGTCTGAACTTCTCCATGCAGCCTGGGGGCAGATCCTCCACTCTCCTCCCAAAAATACCTCAGTACCACCAACCCAGGAACTGCACTACATGTTTGGAGATGAAGCTGGACAAGCTTTTAGAGGGCTGAGTGAGATACACAGAGGCACAGAGTGCTACCCCACGACCTCTGCTGCATTAGGAAAATGGATGGATGCACTTGGAAAATGAAGCAGAAGGGCTTTCCAGAGGGGCTGGCCTGGCTGAATGCAGTCTGCTCTGGAGCTATGACAAAAGGCACTACAAAATCTGCAAAAGCCCTTGAACTGACCTGCTGAATCCCACCCTGGGCAGAGAGCTGGTGGCTCAGGTGGGGAGGTGAAACTGTGGCCGGGAACAGCCACAGCACAGGGCATGCTTACCTTAGAGGGGGCCACTTGGGAGCCCAGCATGCCTCCATGGAGCCTCCAGGCTCAGCCACCTTGCACAGGACCCAGGGTGACACCAGACAAATGCCAGGTTCTGCATGGCTCCAGGTATGATGATGAAGGGTTGGGATGCAGTAGGTCTGAGCACTGGGGCTGGGTACCAACCTGGGACAGCACATGGAGGATTTGGCCCTGTGTGAGAGGCATGAGGATGCAGAAAAGCTGCTACATCTCTATCCCAAATGTACCACAGCCCCAGCATCTTGGCTTGCCCAGCTTCTGGAGATGCTGGGGGGAGAAGCTGATTGTTCTGTGGAGCTAAAGGACCATGAGTGAACCTCAAATTGTGTCCTTTGGGAAGAATAGGCAAAAACGTGGTATGCAGAGCCTTGTCTCCAGACAGATGCTGGAGTTTCTGTGGAGCTGGGAGCAGCAGCTGGATTATTCTGTCTCTCAGACAATGAAGATCTGGCAGGAGGGTCCTAATTCATCTCCTCATTGGAGACTCCTGAGGTTTTGGGGGGTTTGGACATCTCCCCTGCAGCAGAACAAGTGTGAAGGGCACAAAGCAGTTTTGGGTCTGCAAAAGAGGCTTGTCTCCCATCTCTTCCCATGTGGATACTGGGAAAGAGGCATTATCTCAAGATCAGGAGATTTTGCTGTACAAAAAGCCCTGGAAATTTGGGGCAGGGGGTTGTGGGGGAGTTTCCCAGGGATACATCAAGAAGGAAGTGAATGGGGCTGATGAAAGGATGGATGAGAAGCATTGGACACTCCCAGCTGCAGAAAGCTGATGATTTTATCACCCTCAGTGTGGCTATTTTCCAAAGTCAAGGAGACTGACCTTGTACCAAAAAGCCTCATAGGTGAGGACTGAGATCTGGCATTAGTCAATTCTAAGAGACATTAATGACTTCTAAGGGAATTACCTCTGTTTTTTCCTCCTCTTCCTCATCTGTTCAAGGCTTGGTGACCATGTGCCCCTGTGAGATCTTTGGAAGGGGCAGCAATCTCCTGCACGAAGGGGAAAGCTGTGGGATTTGTGGACATGGTCCTTGTGGGCACCCTCAATGGGGAACAAGCAGGAAATGTTTGCAAACAGGGTGTGAGTCCAGGAAGATGATCCCAGAGAAGGTGACCCAGCTTGGCACCTGGAAAGGGGATGCTGGGATCAACCCTGACCCATCTCCATCTTGTTCTGTAAATGAGCCCTGTGCTCACCAGAGCTCCTCTACTAACACAGTCTCATGCATTCAGTGGGATGCTCCCCCCAGTGCACCCCCCAGCCAGACCCCAGACACCCACCTGCTTTTCCTGTTGCAGAAACATGGCCAGGGTGGTGCCAGTGGTGTGCCACCCACCACCTGCACCAGCACCATGGCCATCCCCACAACCTGAGGTGTGAGGGTGACTTCACTGGCAGCCTGGGGCTGGCTCAGGAGAGGCAGCAGCTGCGGGTCTGGCTGGGACTTACACCTATCACTCTGTAACTTCTGACAGAGGCTGGATTTGCTGAAATGTTCACTGGATTTTTTCCAGCCTGCTGGGGCCCATAAATCTTGCTGTGTAGGGGCTGCTTCTGCTCCTTTCCCTTGGTGAGAAGGGCTGGTATTTTTCTTGGAGGGTGAGACTGGTTGCAACTCTCCTTCCAGCACCTGCTGCTCCACCTCGAGCCACATTCCTGAGCGGTGGTGGAGAACGGACCTGTCTCCACCGACTGGGGACACTGTGGCCTCCAAGATGGCCCTGTTCCCCCCACCCCCCCTGAAGCAAAGTAGGGAGAGGGTGCTGGTGCTCACCCTGCTCCCACAGAATCCCATTCTGTCCAGTCATCACTCTGTTTCAGAGCTGGAGAGCCTGGCTGAGCCCCTGTTAGGGTCAGGACTCTGAAGATCATCCCTCACTGCCCCTTCTTGGTCAGATGGGCCAGAAACAACTGGTGAACCCCGAATGTCCTGTTCAGCATCGATTCCTGGGGGACTTCCCTGGCTCACCTGGGAGTATGATGTGGAGCACGGCTCAGGCCATTCCATGGGACTCTCCCTCCTCTTTTGGCATCATCTGGGGCTTAGGAGATCTTGCTGCTGCTACAGGGAGCTCCCAGATCCCAAGAAACAATCTGTGATTCCTGACATGGAGGATCTCTCCCCCTGCCCTGCATGGGCCACCTTGATCTGCAGGTGGGAAGAGCACCAGCTGCATCCAAAGGATCAGCTGGCAGGAAGTAGGCAGTGACTGGGCTGGGGCAGCTCTGCATGCTCATTATTTAACATTTCTCTCACAGACTGGGATCTGCAACACCCCAGATGCTTTCCATCCATTCGTCCTTTACCAGTGCCTCAACCACACTCCAGAGCCCACCTTTGAATGAGGAGCTCTGCTCTGGCCCTCATTGTGATGCACCAGAGAACTGTGGTGCCACTGAGAGACGCTCCAGGACTGAGTGAATGTCTTCCTCACTCCTTCTTGGTCACCTCTCACCATAACCCTCTTGCCCCCATCACGTGGGCAGTTTTCCCTGTCATCAGCATTCTCCAGATCCCCCATGGTCTCACTGTCAAGTGTGTGTGTGTCACAGGAGATGGGCCACCACAAGGGATGGGATGTGTCATAGCACAGGGATGCTGGGCGAGTCTCAGGCTCTTCCTAGGCCACCTGGGATGTGCAAAGGGAAGTGTGTGCATGTACAAGAGGGCACTGAGATGCACCCTTGGGCAGTGTGTGGTAAAGCCAACCCTGGAGACCTTTTCCTTTGCTGGAGTCGTGTTGCATGCCTCACTGTACCTCACTGTAATTAGCCTCTGGCTTTCCTCGCAGAATGAGCAATTGTTTCAGTGATCTGCCATAGCAGAGTTATGGGCATGTCAGGCTGGCACAGGGGGGCTGTAAAACCAGATCTGCCTGTACCACAGCCATCGCTTGTCAGAAGGAAACCACCTGACCAGAGAAAAAGAGATTTATTCGCCTCTTCCTTCATCCCATTCTCACAGGCAGAATGTTGGCTCTGTCACTACCTGCCCCAGAAGGAGAAGATAACCCAGATTAATAGATTCCTTGTTGTGGATTAGAGTGAAATAACACTGAATAATCAGCGCTTATAGACACATATATCTGTAGGGCTTATTTTAGAACAGTTTGGTTTCAATAGAAAATGGCTATGTAGCTGATTTGGTTATTATCTATAGTAATACAAAAGCAATAAAATAACACTTAAGAAGATGCATAAGGGAAAAGAAAGAGGAAGAAGGGATAAGAACAAATGGCTATAGTTATCACCTACCAGTGGGTCCAGTGACAAAGCCTGGTTGTTGTAATTTTGATGTAAGTTGCTCTAAGTGACATTCACAGTCTTAGCCTGTCAGGGATGGAGTAAACCTGCAAAATGCAATATTGAATGGGTTAATATATGCTCATGCTCGGTGGGAACAGCCAGGTACCTCCCCCTGGGGCAGAGCTGCTATGATTTAACAGGTGGATCAGGGGAACTTCGAGGGTCTTTGATGGTTTGTAACACCTTTTAAGACATGACAGCTGCTTCTCTTCTCAGCTGAGCCAATTATGGCCCATCAGAAAGGGATTAATAACTTCAGGTTTTAATGTGAATGTCCCCGGTACTTCCCTGGAAGGAAGTTTTCACGCCTGAGCCAATTATGTAAGGGAGGACATGATAAAAAGAAATATCCTGCCTCGAAGAATCTGCTCATTATTGGCCTCTTCCTCGCGCACCCCTTCTGCCCTTGGGCGGTTACTTTGGGCTTAGGCAGCAAAGCACTTGCTGCTTTTGCAAGTGGCCAATTGTTTTGAGTCATTAACCATTAACATTCCAGTCTCTCACAGGCTCTTCGGGGAGTCTCGTCCCTGCTGCTACCAAGAGCAGCACTTCACACCCTGTTCAGTTCTGTTCCCTGATGCTCCTTACCCAGCATCATGCTCCCACAGGTATCCTAAAAACCTGCACGTTTTGGCCCCAGAACACCCTGCATTTTCTTGCTATTGCACAGGGACAAGTCAGGAGAGTTTTCTGCTGATGTCACATGCCTCTGTTCTCCCGGCCGCCTCCACATGGCTGCCCCTGCAGTGGTTTGACTGGGTAAATATCCCACAGTTTGCCCAGGTTTTTCTGTTCTATTTGTTTCCAGGGATATGCCATTGGAGGTGTTTGATACACAGCTGCAGCCATGGAGCATCTCCAGCACTGTGACTTTTGTGGCTTTCCGACCAACCATCACCCATTAAACATTGTGTGCCAGGAAAAGGTCCTGCAACAGTTCTGCAGGAAGCACACCTTGTTCCCCTGCTGCTCCTGTAAAATGGCAGGTATCTTACAAGTGAATCAAGGATTTGGGATGCAACTCCATTCAAATTTAAACGTGCATTCCCTTGAGCTGCTGAATTTGACCTGAAAAATTCAGCCAAATTCCTGGCCCTGTTGCACTGCAGAGACAAGCTGAGCCCTTCCAGCTCCTGCTGCTTTCTGCCCACATCTGTCCCCCTATATCTGACACTATTGATGCCGGTCACTGGGCCACCACTGTGTGCCAGTTTGGATGCCCAGTGCGTGATGACATCTGGTCTCCTGGTAGGTGGCTCATTTGGGCTTTGATCCCATTTCTGCTCTAGCTATGTTATTAGTTCCCGGTTGTTTTGATGGATGGGCTTGTTAGCCTTGTGTTACTCATGAAACATCTTTGTTTTCTCACTAAAAATCTCTCAGTTTCATCTTTATGGGAAATACAGCACTAATTGCTGGGCTGCAGCTTCATTTAAGCTCTTTAGCCTAAGCTAGCCAAAAAAACCTAAGGATGGTTTATTTTCAAAACCAGACCTGCCTGCCCACCATCTTTACTGCAATATGGAGTGACACCCTCTGCTCAAGTGTTGGTTGTCCATCCCCCAAGCCCCCTCTTGTCTGGGGACTGCCAGCACACCAGGGTGCTCTTTGCCTCTGTGAACATTTTGTGATCTGGTAGTCATAAGGGTTGGATTCAACAAAGGGCTGAGTTGGTTGATTCTTGTCTGTGGTTGCTCTGTTGAGTACTCAGCACGTGAACATCCGCAGTTGAGTGTCTCACCACAGGTCAGCTTGGCCAAAGGCCAGAGAAGCTCTGTCTTACTCACCACGGAGCAGTTTGTGCATGAGAGGATACTGGTTGAAGCCATTGGCCTGTCACCAGAAGATGGGCTTTCCAGGCTGCTGGCACCAGAAGAAACACTTTGGAAGGGCCCCTGTACAGCTGACACAGCTGTCTGGGAAGCTCTCTTGAAGAGAAGCAAAAACTAATGGAGGCTGATGAAGGGTAGATTGATGAATGTAGATGATGAAGCTGAAGGAGGGCAGATTTAGATTAGTTATTAAAAAGTAATTCTTCCCTGTGAGAGTGGTGACACCCTGGCACAGGGTGCCCAGAGGAGCTGTGGCTGACCCATGATCCCTGGAGGCGTCCAAGGCCAGTGTGGATGGGGCTTGGAGCAGCCTGGGACACTGGAAGGTGTCCCTGCCCGTGGCAGGGGGTGGCACTGGATGGGCTTTGAGGCCCCTTCCAACCTGAACCATTCTCAGATTCTCTGATTCTATGAAAAATGAGGACCCTTCCCTAAGGAGGTCGATCTGACTGATCCCAAAGTGAGAACCTGTGTGCTGGAGAGGTGCTCCAAAGGGATGCAGCCCTTCCTGACTGGAAGAGAAAGGATGGGTCCCTGTGCCTCAGCTCTGATCGATCTCCTCGTGGTTTGGCCAATAGTTCTGGGACCAGCTGAGAAACAACCCCAGCACTGTCCTGCCTTTGGTGCTTCCAACTGTGCCCCAGCACCACGTGCTGCCAACCCGAGTCCAGTCCCATGTGTCATGCAGGGGATACACAGTGGCCTGAGTCCGCTCCTAGAGCTGAGACCTCCCCCTGGGTTCTGCCTGGTGCATCAGAGAGAGGCAGTAAGCCTTCCAGGAGAACAGCTCCATCTGATGCTCAGCTCCAGCTGGATGACCCAGGCAGGGGAGCTGCAGGTGAGTGTGTGTGTGCGGATACTGAGGCTGGAGGGTCTGAGGAGGCTGGATTACAGTGTACACCCAGACTGTTTGAGTGGTTGGAAGTACTGTCTGATGTTTGCTTCCTTTCTTTCATCACTTTCAAATACAAAGAAACAGCTGAAACCTCTGGAAACAGCAAACTTAAAAGGAGAAAAAAACCCACCCAACCCTAAAACTAAAGTTCAAGGGATCTTGAAGGGCTTTATCTTCCAAGAATCTGGGTTTATTTTTGGGAAGGCAGATGGGGCAGAGAAGCAAAAGGCAGCAGATAGCCCCTGCTTCTGGTCCCATTGGGCTGTGGGTGCCGTAAGGCCAGCCCGTATCTTGGATCCAGCTGGGCAGATCCCAGGCTGTGGAGAGCCAAGACTCAGATTTATTTCTGCAGTTTCCCATTATCCGAATGTCCTGCTGGAACAGCACCAGAACACAGTGCTGGGAGTTTTGTAACACTATTTTCTAGGGCAGTGCACGGATTCTGCACATCCCACACCCACCCCAGCTTCCTGCCTCAACCGAAGTGTCAGATGAGGCCGAAGGGGTTTTGCCTGTCCTGCAGCACACCAGATATTCATGTGCAAGATAAATGGAAGCTCCCCCCAGTGTCACTGAGAGGCGAGAGATAGTGGGATGCTGGCCTTGGAAAAGGGGATGTGTCCCGGCTTCATTCCTTTTTCCTAGGGTGTATGTTTGGATCAGGCAGTGTGATTTGACCCTGGCTGCAACTTTCATCTCCGTGAAAGTTCTTCCTTGCCTCTCCAGAAATATTTCTCCAGCAGGGAGCCAGGATCTAGTCACAAACTATGAAATAAGGCAAATTGCCACCCATTTGCCCCAAAATTAAAGCTGCTACAGTGAGAGACATTAGAAACATCTCACCTTGTGGCGAATTGAGTCAGAGTGGCCCGCAAAGAGTCAGCTCCCACCTGTGTTTGAGCTAAAGGCGGAGGTGTGACGTGTTCCCCTAATGCTGTGGCTCTCCTGCAAAATACAGCATCACTTAGTGCAGGACCCCTTTCCACTGGGGGCACGCAGGGTTGCTCTGCAAAACACCGCTGGTGTGGCTAGGTGTGAAAAAAATCACCTGGCTAGCCAGGAAAAGCCCACGTAGGTTTTTCTGTAACATTTGCAGGTAGAAGAGCTGGGCAGCAACTGCTGTCTAAGGAGAGGATTTCCACACACCTGCAAAATGACGCTGTCTGCAGTTGAGGGGTTTGTCTGTAAAGGGCTTCTGAGGTGTCAAAAAGTGGGTTTCTTGAGTGGGTTTCTTTCTCTGTGGGTTTCTGCACGTGACACGTTACCCTTTAAGAGCGTGACACTGCTTAAAGAAAAAACTGGTTGGAAGCTGTCACCCCTCACTCTGAACTCCAAAACACTTCAGGAAAGCCGGAGGAGGCAAAAGCACCTTGAGCCCATCTGGTCAGAGCAGGTCCAGGTGTCTCACCCTTGCCCCAGAAGGAGCATGCTGGCTGCTTTGCTGCACAGGGATGCCTGTGGCTGAGACACAGGTTGCACAATCCCGCTTGGCAGCTCCTGCTCCGGGGTTGCAAAACACAAAGCTGTCCATGGCAGTCACTCCAGCGACTCACCCGAGAGCTGACCTCATCTGCCAGGGCTGCCAGGCTTTCCAAAAGCTGATAACAAGATGCTGATAGCAAGGGTTTTAACAATTAAATTGTGAAAGTCTTTATTTCCTACTGAAACTGGGCAAAGCCTGCAGCTGCTGCAATGCCCCTGATATTGTGGCTGTCGAGGCACATGCGAAGTGTTGGACGCTGGCACAGAGAGGAGGGATGGGGAGAGAAAGGATCGTTTTTCATTTCTCAGTACACTTTTCATTAATAAAGCACCTGTGTGTGTGCACATAAGGCCCTGCTGTGGTGGGGAGTGGGGGCTGTGCTGTGCCAGCTCCCATCCCCAGGCAGGGCTGTCCTGGTCTAATGTGGCCAGGAGCAATCCCATACAATTATTATGAAAAAGTGCTGTTTTCCTTGGAAATAAAGCCTTCTTTCAAGATATCCCATTTTTATGAAATATTGTTTTTTTCTGTGGCCAAGTTTGATTAGGATTTTTTTCAAAAAAATTATGATTTTTTTTAAAGGGTTTTTTTTTTTCCTTCAGTCGGAAACTGTCCCAGAAAATTCCATCAGAGAGAATGGAAAAAGCATGGAAAGAGCAATGTGTCTTCTGCTATAGTGCACCCAGGCTTGGTGTGATGAATAACCTTGGTTCATTTATCTGAGGCCCTGGCACAGGTTGCCCAGGGAAACTGTGGCTGCCCCATCCCTGGGAGTGTTCAAGGCCAGGTTGGACAGAGCTTGGAATAACCTGGTCTAGTGGAAGGTGGCCCTGCCCATGGCAGAGGGTGGAAGGAGATGAGTTTCAAGGTTCCTTCCAGCCCAAACCATTCCATTATTCTATATATCCAGTAATGCTGTAATAGAGCAGGGGAAAACCACATGAAAAAGCAAAATCCATCAGAGCCAAGGCATCAGCACCCACCACAACATGTCCTGCACTCTTGCCTAATGTACAGAAGCTAGATTAGGAATATCTCCCAGGAAAGGGAAGTAAGAAAACATCTTTCTCCTGGGCGAGCTTCTCCCACACAGGGAGGAGGGATTCTTAAACTGGTGTGGGATTGCTTTCCCAACCCCATGGCAATGGCCAGGGTCTCTGTGGCATTAAAACTGCCTGTGGCACAGTTTGTAGGCTGAACTTCAAAGCTATTTGACTGGGCATTACAAAGTTTCCTAGAAAATTTTAGCATGTGAGCTTGGCGTTGGCACCTCATAGCGATAAATAAGCTCAGTGCTGGTGCTTTCCATCCCCAACACTGTGAGTGAGAACATCAGGGGTTTCTCTTTCCTGTGAAAAGCCCATAAACCTGCCAGGTAATTAATTTTCTGCTTTTGAGGAGAGCTTAGTCTGGCAAAGAGTTCAAGGCAGGAGCATTAGCAGAGCTCAGCTTCCGCTGAACCCTAGGAGAGATGGATGTACCTTCTGCTAGGGGCCCGTTCAGCTGGGAGGCAGCAGTAAAAGCAAAACAGGCTTCCTAACAGGAATTGCATCCTGAGTCATTACTTTCAGATACTTGAGTGTCAGCCAAGGACATACAGTGAGTGTGTCCCAGTGTGAGCCCTGTTGATTTTAGTGTCCTGTTATTCCACTGTGCACGAGGTTGCTGCCTGGGGAGGTGTCAGGGGAAGACTGGGGGTTGTTTCTGGCCCTCTCATTGTTGCAGTAGTCATCCCGAGGGAGTGGGGTTACAGCTTTCTCCACGTGCTAGTATCACTGACCTGCAGTTCTGTGTGAGATGATTTGATGAAAGAAAAGCACATTTTGCCAAGTCTTTTTGCGCTGACTGCTCTTCAGTGACAACCTGCCGCCTGTGCCCCAATCAGCTCCTTGTGCAGGTGGGCTCCTGGTGGCAGCAGGTCACCGTGGAGGGGCTGCTGCACGCTGAGAGCAGGAGCTCTGGGTTCGTGGGCAACTCGTGCCTTCTGTGTGGCTTCTGTTCAAGGTCGTGGCTTCTGTGCAAATCCAGGTACTGCTCACAGGTCAGCTGGGCTAAATGGGCCACTTAGGTCAGCAGATCAGGCCGTGCCTGCCCAGCACACTCTCCTGTGGGTCCCCCCTCAGGGCCATGACACCTCTTGTCCCCAGAAGAGTGAGCACCAGCCACCTGGTAGACGTTGCACGGGCTGGGGGCCTCATGCATGATCCAGGACGGGTCCCTTGTTCAGGCCTGGCCCTTTGCTGCTGCTGCTGCAGTGGAAGCACAAGTCGGGGGTTTGTTATGACCCTACATAACATGTGACACTGCCTTGGGGACAAACGCCCGTCTGCGAGGAGTGACACATTTTCCCCCCATGCTGCTTGTCCTCTCTGTCCCTTCCTTTGCCCCAACCTGCTGAGCCAGGAGTGCAGCAAATGCCTCCGCAGCAGCTTGGTGCATTTTTTTGGGGGCTGGTGGACCACTCCCCCTGCGCCGCCCACTGTGTGCAAGTGTTTTATTGTTTGCCTGTTGAGGTGTGAATGAAGTAATGGGCTTTCTCAGTCACTTCATCCATCTCGGGCTGACAGCTTTGCTTAGACACATTGTGCTGTGCTGTATAAACCCTGTCACCTTGCCATCTCCAAACAGACAGCTTCCTCTGGGAAACTGTAATCAAGCCCTCCTGAGCACTCAGCTAGCACTGTCCACGGCTCGTAAATCACAGCAGCTTTCCTGGAAAATCGTGAGAAGAGACAGACGGACCGACACGCACGCACCCAGCCGTAGGGTCCCATGGCTCCCAGGCAGGCGCCACGGGCAGCAGGGCTTTCCGGGAAGGAGGGAAGCCTTGGCTGCGGAGGTGAGCATGCCTGGATGGGGCATGAGGACCTCAGCAAGGTGAAGAAATGCCTCTGTTGACCCCAGCACTGCACAAGACCCTGCATCAATTGGCTCTGATGTGCCTGAGGTTGGAAGTGCTCCTTTTGGGGCCAGGGCTGAACCACTGGCCATGGGGAGCTTGAATGAGGTCACTGCATAAACCTTGAGGCACCAGGAGAAGAACACGTGGGGCTTTTCTCCATCCACCTGGGTTTAAAGAGCGTGCCAAGAGGACAGACGGCTGCTCCTGTTAGCAGCCCATGCCTCTCAGTTATTTTGGGAAGGACGCCCAGCCAGATTCAGCTGGGAGCTGGTGGGGGGTGACCTGGTCGCTGTGATGAGCTGCCACCACCAATCCTGGAGCTGCATAGGCATGGATGTATCCCGTGGGACTGGCTGTCCTGATCAGCTGGGGCTGCAGAGAGCTGGTTCATGGTTTTGCCCTGCCAAGTCCTCACTTGTCCAGGGACACTTCAGCTGGAAAAAAGCATCATGGTTTTCTGTCTCATTTTTATCTGCTGACTTGGGAATTTCAGGCACATGGAAACAGAAGCAGTATGGGAATGACTGTTTCAGCATGGCTGGAGAAGTTCTGTCCTCCTGCTGAAGGGACCAGACTCCCACTTCCTGACTGGTCTCTGTTGCCAATTTTGGACAGCAACAAGGCTCTATGGACCAAAGTCCTCATTTGATGCCCCCTTTTCCCTGCACTCCATCACCAGGCTATCAAGTTATTCTTTGCCCGAGTCCACACTTCTGGCAAAGGCTCTGAGATCCACAAAAGAGACCAGCAAACTGCCTATTTTTTAGAAGATGAAGGCAAGTCCAGGTCCTGCACTGTTGCCTGTTGGTCCAGAACAGTTGGGGGGATGCACAGATCTGGCCTGGGATGATGGAACATTAAATACCAGCTAACAAGAAAGGAGACAGCCCCAAGCAGAGTTGGGGATCTCTATGAAATACAAGAGGACTTTCTGTCTCTTTTCAGAGCCTGCAGCAGCAGGCTGAGATTGAGCTGGAGCACAGTGCATTAGCCTGGGATTAGAAGGCTAATGATCACCCACCAGTGCTGTCATCCCTCAGTGTGACAGATGCTCACAGATTTTGCTGGCACAGTCCTGGAGGATGGACCAGTGCGGCCAGTGTGTGTATGGGGAGAAGCAGTGGGCCTGGGCCCTGAATTCCCAGCCAAATTCAGGAAACCATCAGCATGATATGCAGCCCTAATTAGGCAAATAAACTTAGTAAAGAGCTCAAACATAAATTTGCTCTTGCTGATTTCAGGCTTTGCACACATTCACCGAGTGGATGGGTTCCCCCAGGACCCCGGACTGAGATCTGCACTGTCTCTGATTTATAAGGTCCTCTTGGACATGCTAAATATAGTATTAAGTGTAATAAATGCAGATCACGTTCTTAAATATTCTGTGATTTATGCCCAGGCTCCTTCCCCTGAGAGCTGGGCTCATAAATCCTCTGTACAGATCTGTAGCGGGGAGCACTTTCCTCAGGCAGGCTGGAGAGTTAATAAGCAGGAAGGGACCAGCAAGCATGAAAGGGAGCAGGGGAGAAAAGCCAAGATAGGGAGGGTCAGAGAGAAAGGGGAGGGAGATGTGGCGAAGAAGGGAGGGTTCCCATTGCCCTTTTTTTTAGTGTATGTGGCACCCTCTGTTGGGCAGCAGGATGCTGGGATGCTTCTGCTGGGAAAGGGGCTCTGGATGGCTCCTCCATGCCGGCAATACGGCTCTAAAGGAGTCTGTGGAACAGCCCTGAAGCTCTTGGCACTTTTCTGTGGGTAGGATAATGTGGTTCTGGTTTGCGGGTTTGCTTGGCTGAGCATCCTCCTTTGCTGGCTTAAAACAGTCATATCCTACTGGCATGGGCTGCTCTTTGCCTCCCTTCTCCATGCAGCACCCAGCATGAAGGTTAAACAGGGGAAATGCTGGCAGGAAGGCTGGAGGGTGTGCTGGGAAACCCTGGAACCCAGCTGGAGGGAATGGGAGGTGGCTTACTTATATCCAGTAGTGCACAGCCTGGGGATGGATGTCTCTGGGGATGTGCAGCACAGGTCTCTGCCCTTCCCCTGGGGACCACAAGGAGACCTTGGACAACAACAAGGCTCTATGGACCAAAGTCCTCATTTGATGCCCCCTTTTCCCTGCACTCCATCACCAGGCTATCAAGTTATTCTTTGCCCGAGTCCACACTTCTGGCAAAGGCTCTGAGATCCACAAAAGAGACCAGCAAACTGCCTATTTTTTAGAAGATGAAGGCAAGTCCAGGTCCTGGACTGCTTCCTGCTGGTCCATATCCTCTGCTAGATGGGGCAGCTGTCAGAGCCTTGCAGTGATGTTAACCCCACCACAGCCTGGAGACTAGGGCTGCTGCTGGCAAGGGCTGAGGGGTGTTCAGCAACAAGGAAAGATGCTTTCCCTGCAGGGCTGTGGCAGGGGCTTTCCTCAGCTGAGCTAAGTGTGGTCTTAGTGTGGTCAGCAGGACCAGGAAAGTAATTCTTCCCCTGTACTTGGCACTGGCGAGGCTGCACCTTGAGTAGGGTGTCCAGTTCTGGGACCCTCAATTTAGGAAGTGCACTGAGATGCTCAAATGTGTCCAGAGGAGGGCAACAAGGCTGGTGAAGGGCTTGTAAAAAAAACCCTATGAAGAATGGCTGAGGGAGCTGGGCTTGTTTAGCCTGGAAAAAAGGAGGCTCAGGGGAGACCTTACCATTATCTACAAGTACCTTGAGAGGTGGTTGTAGCCAGATAGGGGTCGGTCTCTTCTCCCAGGCAGCCGCTGACAGAACAAGAGGACACAGTCTTAAACTGCGCCAGGCAAGTTAAGGTTAGATGTCAGAAAAAAATTCTTCACTGAAAGAATTATTGGGCAATGGAATTGCCTGCCCAGGGAGGTGGTAGAGTCACCATCCCTGGGTGTGTTTAAAGAAAGACTGGATATGGCACTCAATGCCATGGCTTAGTTGATGAGGAGGTGTTAGGTGAGGTCATAGGTTGGACTTGATGATCTCAAAAGTCTTTTCCAACCTACTTCATTCTGTGATTCTGTGATTCTTCAAACTTGTCTGCTCATGCAGTCCTTCTTCGCTGTTCTCTCTCCCCTTCCAACCCTAGCCACCTCTTTTGTTCCATCCTAGGTGTCCTTTCTTCCTCATACTCTTCTGACAAGGTCCAGATTCCCGCACACCGGCCCATCACAGACCTTCACTCTCCTCCCTACCAACCACTGACCTTCTCTTCCCACCCCCTCTCCAGTGCCCATTCTCCATTCCCATCACTGAGCACACCAGCTCATCACCCTGGCCTCTTCTTCCCAGGGGACCACCCTCTCCAAAGCTGTTGCTGCAGCTCAAGCACTGTCTTGGCAGTGGGGGGACCAGCAGCTAAAGTTGTGTCTCCCACACGTGCTCCCCAGGCCTCCCTTGCAATTATTTCCCACTCCACCCCACGAGGAAGCAGCCCAGGATGAGGTGTGCTCTCTGATGGGAAAGCAATGGTGCAGGGTGGGAAGGCTTGCAAGTTCAGAGGAGGAACCTCTGGGCCAAATGGGAAGGGGACCCGTTTGAAAGAGCCTCACAAAAGGAGGAGAAAGGGGGCAGGGAAATGGAAGAAGTGAAAAAATAAAGCTGTGGATTGACATCAGTGTGCCCTGTGGAGAAAGGTTCATTTGTGATCGCGGACCGTGCTTCCCGAGGAGGACAAGAGGGTGATTTATCTTCAGGAACAAGGGATGGGTCAGGCAGGCAGAGATGTGAAGCACAGATTTGGTCAGAGAAAATGGTCCAGCCAGCCCTGGACACACGGGAGGCTGCTGTGGGAGAGAGGAGTCCGCAGTCGCTTCTTTTAGGGACGATTGTCCCAGTTTGTCTCCTTGGTGCACAGAAGGATAATCCCAGGGTGCAGCTTCATCACTGCTCAGCCACAGCTGAAGCAGGAGGGCTCGAGTGGAGCATGAGGCTAGTGCTGTAATGACCCTGCTCTGCACTGACGATTTCCAGTAAAAATCCATCATGATTTACACATTGAGTTTGTCACAGCCTAGACTTTCATGACAAAACCCATGACTTTTTGGGTTTTCTCACAACAAGTCATGTTCTTTGTAATCTAATAAGCACTGCTCCCCCACAGTCCTTCACAAACTCAGCTCTGTTTGGTTCTTGGGTCATCACAGATGGGAAAATGACCAGAGCTGTGAAACACTTTCATGCCATTTGTCAAGTTTTATTAAATGGCTTGGAATATTTTTATTACCAAACAAGGGTTTCTCAGTGGAGTTTGGGACTCTGCACGGACCCTGCTCCATCTCCAGAGCTTTTGTGTGTTTTTGTGACTCTTTTCCCCTCTATTACCCCCACAAGCAGGCAGCCTCAATGAGAATCTGAGATTTCTCAACAGCCTTGTGTCAAGTAAGGGAAATCTAGAGGAGCAGTTGTATTCAGTTGCTTAAACTATTTCAGTGCAAAAATGTGGACTGAAAATGGCAGCAGAGAGGCAGTGAGGCACAAAAACTGCTAAACCATTTTTCTTTTACTGCAAAGAAAAACACTGCACAAATATTTGTCCCCACTGGTATCTCCTGTAAAAAGCTCCCACATGTGAGGATGGGACATGCAGGTCACATCACCAGCATGACACCTCCGACCTCCATCCCTGGCCATCCTTTCCCTGTGCCATGTAATATCCTGCCATGCCACGCCATCCTGCCCTATCTTATCCCATCACCTATTTCTCAGTGTTGGCCTCTTCCTTCCCTCCTTGCAATTAGTTTCTAAGGTCAATGCAGGGACTCTTGCATGTAGAATGCATCCCGTCCAGTCAAAAAGTCTCTCGATGTAAATTTTTGCAATGACAATTGAGAAAGGGGGTTATAAAAAAGAGGGAGCGGGACTTTTTACATGAGCAGACAGGGATAGGATAAGGGTGAAAAGTTTTAAACTAATAGAGGAGAGATTTAGATTAGATGTGAATGAAGAAGAGTATGAAGAAATTCTTCCCTGTGCCCTGGCACAGGTTGCCCAGAGAAGCTGTGTCTGTCCCATCCCTGGAAGTGTCCAAGACCAGGTTGGACAGGGCTTGGAGCAACGTGGTCTAGTGGAAGGTGCCCCTGCCATGACAGAGGGTGGGAATGGGATGAACTTTAAGGTCCTTTCAACACAAACCACTTTGTGACTCTCTAAAGAATGTGAAATCCTGGCAGCTGATGTGAACTGTACAGTAACAAGCTGGTCTCAGTACATTATCTGTGAGGCCAGATGGTATTTATGACCCACGTCACAGAAAGCCTGTGTACAGTCTAGCTATTTATTGAAGAAATTTCAGGGATTTGACAAAGAATAAGGATACAGGTTTGGAAAGTCCTCCTGCCCTGGGGCTTTGTCAGGGGAGTTGGGGAGAGTTGAGGAGTCCCCACTATAGTAAACTGTTGCAGGAGAGTTTGCCTGGGAGACAAAAATATCTTGATTGTTTTGACCAGACTTTAATTATTGGGCAGGAAGATGGGGCTTATCCTGGGGCACTCCTGCTAGGCCCAGCGAGGTACAGCCAGACCCCCGGATGACCTGGATGTCTTGGAGGACTCTGCAGGACCTCTGTGTTTCTGTGTCCTAGGCAGTGATTATCTGGGCAGAATTTAATGCTAAAATTTTTCTATCTCAGGGGAATTTTCTTCCTGTGGTGACAACAAGGCTGGACTGGTAACCAGTCCAGGCAGACTGTGGGGATGAAAGTGCAACCTGCACCAGAGTGCAGACAAGGGACAACCAGAGTGGTCTGAGGGCAGTCCTGAAGAGGTATCCCCGCACATGTGGCATCAAACACAGAGCCCTGCTCAGTGCCCAAGCCTTAGGGCAGTGCTTTGCCCCAGACACTTTGTCATGCTGAGTTCTACAGTACCTCGGAGGCTGAGGACTCTGTAATATTAGCTCTGAAATCAATAGCCAGTAACTCTGGTCCAATAATCCAGAGTCTGCGCCATGTTGTCTCTTGAGTCTCAAGGGCCAGGACTGTGCTTTGGGTGAAACAACGCTGTGCATAGCACTGATGAAAATGAGCTGGCAGCTGGAACTCTGCTCATTGGATGCTGAACATGTGCTGTGGGTTATGTGATGGGATTATTTATCCAGAAACATTTTCTTCTGTGCAAGCCTCCAAGCAATCATCACTGTGCAGTGTGCGCTCCCCTGCTCAGCAAAGAGCAATACATCCTCCAGCCTAACCTATGAATAAGGATGAAATATTTAAATTCTATGGGAGTCTCTGCAGGGAGACATTTTGTGGGATCAGATTCAGTATGATATTGGGGTCTGCAGGCTGGTTTGCCCAGGAGGAGAAACCAGTAAGGTAAGTCTAGCTAATCTCCTAGTGCAATGTAGTTTTTCATCTTACAGATGTCACTCTCCAAATCACAGGCACATAGAAAGGATCCCAGCAAACCTTGGGAATGAGCTTCTTCCAGGAATGGTTGCAGGGACATGGATGGGGAAAGAAATTATTAAGTCTTATTTTAGGGGTTTTGTCCAGAGTTTTTGCTTGTTTCCCAGGTTGAGGCTGATGCTGGGAACATGACCCTGCTGTGGAGTTCAGGGAGTCACAGACCTGGGACACCAAATCCCCCTGGAGCCATGTCCAGTCTCCCTTCCTGCTGCCTGCAGCAGTGATGGATCTCCAAGAGGTCAGTGAATTGTACTGAGTCCAAGCACCTTCTATTTACTTCTCTGCCTTAGATACTGCATTTTCCTGAGCTGACAATTGCCTAGTTCTGCCCCAACAAACCTCCTTTTATTTCTGTAGAGGCTTGCTGCATGTTTTCATTTTGCAAATTAGTATTATTCCTTCCTGTTCTTAGTACTGAGAACATTCAACTATTTGAAACTTCCCCTGTACCATTTGGTGTTGGCAGTGTGTCAGGTTCTCTTCACTTTATCTTATCAGGATAGTAACTTCTCTCTGCTATGATATGATATGTCTGTACATATATATCAGTGTGTTCAACTTGCCTGTTTCCCTTCTCACCAATTTAATTTGCTTCTAACCTTACAGGTACTTTCAGGGCTGTTGCTCAAACAACTTGGGCCCTTCTGTTGCTTTTATGGTGAGACAGAGCAATACATGTCCAGGTTTCCCTAACAGAAGCCTGAGGATATTGGATGTGCTTCACTACCATGGCAGTATTGATGATTTTTCGTGATCTGCTCTGTGGTTCCCCTTCACTTGGAAAGTGATCCTGAAATGTACAGTTACACCAAGCATTGTCCTGACTCACTCCATGCATGTCCTGAGAGCCATTCAGGTTCTCAGGAGCCTGACACTGGTTTGGTGCATCCAGCACCACCCATGCCCTGCTGCCATAGGACACACTGCCACATACCCTGTTGCCATGTAAGTTCTTGGGTTTTTAACTTTTTTCTTTTTAGAAACTCCTGTGTCATGTTCAGTAGTAGCACTGGAAAACACAGATATTTCTGTAGGATGAGAACATTGCCATCTGGTTTGGGAAGGCAGGTGTATCTTCTTGGGAAGGATGCTGACAGAATCCTTAGCCTAAAGGGGCTGCATGTAAGAGAAACATCCTGGGCTGGTACAGCAATGCCTTGGGGAAATGTTCTACTGTAAATCCAGATCTCAACAGGTTGATGGAAGGGGATGCAGGGTCTCCAGACCAGCCTCCCACCAGCAGCAGGACTGTCTCCAGCACTGGCTTAGTGTGGCCATGGCTTTGCCTACGTAAGCCCTGGAAAATCCCATCCTTCCCCTCTCTGAGGACCTGTCCCAGAGTTTCTCAATGCCCTGCCTGGACCTACTGGAGCCACTGCCCTGATACCATCAGTTTGGCTCTGTGCTCCTGCCTCAGAAGTGGCTGCTGCATGTCATGACAGGGCAAGGTGGCTGTGCCCAGGCTGCCATCCAGTGCCTGGGCTGGGCAGAGCTCAGAGGAGACCCCAGAGCCAAGACAACCGGGCACCAGCCCTCATATAACCCTGTGGCAGGCTCCCCACAGCTGTCACTTGTGTGAGCAGAAGTGATTTATGTTGACTTTTCATTTTGTTGTTTAGTAAATCAGAAACTTGGAAATCAGCATGGTTTCTTGTGTGAGCCTCACTAATGGCCGAGGTTATCACAACAGCTATAAATCCCCCTCGATTCTGGATGGGAAAATTCATTATTTTTCCTCTCTCCTCCCCTCCCTGGGCCATGAGACCTGGCAGAGCCATGGGAGAGAGGAGTTGATTCAGTCCAGCTCTGGCTAAAAGTGATCAACCATGAATCAACATCTGCTGGAGACCCTCTCCTTCACTGAGCCTTGACTCCCCGGGAATCTGTGCTGGCTGGTCCGTGAGCAGGAACTGCTCCCAAGGACAGAGCACAGAGTGAGGTAAGACATCTCCTGCCCTGACAAGGCTGGTCGCCATGTAAGACAGGTGGTAGGAATTATGCTCATCTGCTTGTTTTGTCCCTTGCTGCTTCTCTTTGGGGGCACAAAATGACCAAGACATAGTGTGGACAATGATGCTGGGACACCACCATGAACAGATCCTCTAGGACTGGAAAAGGCTGCAAAAGGCCTTCAGCCGGTTCAGACATGAGTAAAAACACTCATCAAAAAAGACAGACCCAAAGGGAATTCCTCTCCTCTCTCCTACTGCCTTGCCATCTTTCTCTGCCCCCTGGGAGGGAAATGCTTCCTCAGCACCCTGCCCCATAGCTCCCTGCTGCCTGCACCCCTCCTCCTGCACCCCCTGAGCCCTAGTGCTGTCTTAAAGAGATCTTCCAGAGCTTTGCAGCTGACATGTGAGGAGGACATCTTCCTTCTTGTCAGCAGCCCAAAGAAGTCAGATGCTTTGCAACCTTGCATTGCACTTGGAACACTGGACAGGCTGTGGGTGTCTGTGTGAGGCCACATGAGCTGGTACAAACTGCTGCAAAGATAAGAACTGCTGCACTGCAGCACATCAGTGAGTCCCACAGCATCTTGTGTGAATTATTCCCTGACACCTCATTTTTGGGTAGCAGAGGAGGGTGAGGTGGAGAATACTGAGTTGTGTGGGTATCCCCATCCCAACATCTCCTCCTTGCATGCTTGCCCCACCAAACCACCCTCCCTCCTGGTGTCCCTGGTGCACTCCAGTGCTGTTGCCCCCCCAGCCTTTCTGCCCCTCTGCTCCCCCATATCCCATGGGATTGAGCAGGACAGGACGGCAGGAAAGGGTGCAGCTCGGGAGGAGGGCACTCTGCTGGGTCTGTGATGGCTTTATAATGTATTCCAGATTCCACCCATTCCCATCCCTGCTGCGTCCTATCATTTCCCTGGTTATTTTTGATTACTGCTGAGCACAGATCTTTGTGTGCATATTTCTGTCAGTAGCTCAGTCATTTCATTCTTATGTTCCTACACAAGTCTTGGATGCCTCATCGACGCTCAGTGACTTATTGCTCTTCAGCGTGTCAATTTATTCCAGCATCTTCTTCTGATACCCCCACTGCTCTTTTTAAAACCTGAGATGAGCTGACCCAGTGTAGCTTTCTATCCCTTCATGGGCCTGAACAATCCAAAGAAACCCCTCAGCTTCCCATTCCTACTTTTTGCCACCACCTTATGTTTCCCTCCCAGGATTCCACCTACTCGCAAACATCAGATTTTATGTATTCTTATGTCTTTTCATTGCTTATTTTTATACCTTTTTACTTTATAACATTTTTTGCCATTTGCTCTGATGAAATCCCATCCTAATTCCCTTGTTAGGTAATCCCTGGCATGCTTTATATTGCCTCTATTGCCTGTACTAAGGCTGGATTTCCTTTTTCTGAAGTACCCCGTTCAGCTCAAATACGCAATGAAACCCTGTCATTCCAGCAAATGTTGTTGATTTTCTTTCCCACATGGACCTTTCTGCTTTTTGTCTTAAGCTGTGCAGCCTTCAGAGCCTCATTGATGGGCACATTCACAGCTTCCATATCAAAGCTACAGCCTGAGATGAATTTGCCTTTAGGGCCCTTTAAATGAACTCTCCTCATTTATTTATTTTGAAGTAAGTTCCCACTTTCTAACACTGAGCAGCCTCCAGCAGTTTTGGAGGCAGCATTTTCCCCAGTGACTCTGGCTAATAGCATGGTGATCACTGGAAGTTAATGGCTCATCACTGGCAGCTTCGTGAGGTAAAACCTCCATTCGACTTTGGGGAAGAAATGAGAAAATATCTGTTAAAAATCCCCAAATAAACAACCCAGGCAGTAGCCATGACTTTGTGTGTTGCTTGTCTGGTTCATATCAGTCATCTCTGCCTGAACTAGAACCCAAATCCTTCGTACAGCAGTTGCAGTTATTGTGGGGAAATGTCAATTTTAATAACAGACATTACAGTCAGTTTTGAGGTACACAGAAGCTTAATTTAGAAATCAAAGCTGTTTTGTCAGATGGGTTACGGATTCCTTGCCACCAAAACAGGCATGAAAACGAGGCTTGAAGCAGCAGACGTTCCCCCAAATACTGCAGATTCCCCAGCTTTTAAAACCAGAGTAAACTTGAAAGCACAGTTACAGTCCTGGGCTGAAATGCGTGTCTTAAAAGCAGCCCCTCGCAAAAGCATCCTGTGTGTGCTGTGGAGAGAAACTATTCCCTAAAGCATGTCTCCCCGGGCTGTCGCCTCGGGCTGCCGGGATGCTGCTCGCCTTCTGCCGAGGACTTCCAGGCACGCCGCACCTCTGACGCATCCCCGGCTCGGGCTGGCGCGTTCCGAGCGCCGCATCCTGCCCAGGACGCACCGACCACGACGCGCCTCCCGAAGCGGTTATTCCGCTTATAAATAACCCGATCCCTGCGTCCCCACCGAGGGGACACCGCTCCTGCTGCCCTCAGCCCACCGACGGCCCCTGGTCAGGGCGGGCGGGCTGCGGGCTTCATTGGGACCCGCTAAGCACGGTGCAGGCAGCTCCCTGCCAGCCCCAGCCCGGAGCCAGCATTCCTCAGCCGGCAAGCCTCTCAGCCGATGAAAAGCCCCAATTCAGCTCCTGCACGGCGGGTACCTGACACCTTCCCCAGCACAAAGAGGGCTTTCTGCCTCACGCCCCGGCCGCGGCTGGGGGAGCGGTGGCAGAGCAGCTGCCTCTCGCCCAGAGGGGTCACCGAGCCACATCCTGCACACACCCCGAACAAAACCCACTTGTCTTACGGGGCGGAGGAGAACGTAGCTCCGGGCAGGTGGCTGCCAGCTGGGCTCGTGGCTCCAGGTCTGCCAAACTTCTGGATGGGATGGTTCTCTCAAGTCGGCAGGCCTTGCTCAGGTCAGTGCGATGGTGAGGTTTGAACTGTGGAGGTTTTAGGACTGGCTCTGTATCTGGGCTCCTATCTCTGAGCTGCTGACCCGGCAAGGCCCGCTGGGGTGACTGGTGTTCCCCTGTCTCTGTGCTCCTCCACAGCAAGCCCTGAGCTGGGATGGAGCAGGTGATCACACCAAGACTGACTTGTGGGTCAGACAGGTTGGTAATTTCAGCACTGAAACTGGGTTTGTGAGGGATGGAGGATAACTCATTTTGGGAGGTATCCATTGAGGAAGCACTGGAGAGGCTATTAGTCTACGTTCTATCTTTGCTCTTTCCTTGCTCAGGAGAGACCAAGCTGGAAGGGGTCCACACAAGTTCCCTCACCCAGCAGTGCCTGAATGCAGGCTACAGTGTATGCCACAGAACCCACAGGACGCAAATTACGCAGCTCAGAGACCGTACAACATTTCTGCTTTTCAGCCAGGGACTGTCAAATGTGATGTGCACAATCCACCCAGGAGGAGAGGATTTCCATGGAGGGGAGAAGAGGACTTTCCATACCAGGCTTTCCATGCCTCAGCTGAGAGCCAAAGGCTCCATACTGCAGCCAGGGCTTCCCTGCCCAATCCCTGCCTGTGCCTTGGATGCTCTGCCTTGCTCATCAGTGATCTCTGGTCCAATGCTCCCAGTGCGGGTGATTGGGAAGCTGCCCTGGCCCCCTTCCCAGCTTCCCTGCCCACCACAGGGGTATTCTAGTCTTGCAAATCCATCTCTTGATCCAGACACCTAAACCCAGATGCGCAGTGCAGAGCATTCAGCAAACCCCTTCCTTGACTCTGATCCTGTGAAACCCAGTGTGCATGTTGGCTTCAGCTGGCTTCACAGCACCATGGAATCTTTCAGGCTGGTAAAGCCCTGCAAGATCACCAGTTCCAGCCATTAACCCAGCACTGCCAGGTCCATTGCTAAACCATGTCCCCAAATGCCACATCCCAATTTTTTGAGCTGTTCAAGGGGTAGTAACTCTAGAGCTGATCTGGGCAGCCTCTTCCAATTCCTGACAAACCTTTCTGTGAGGTTCAGGCTTCTCAGTCATCCTGCTGCAAAAGCACAAGGACAAGTCATCCTTCCCATATCTTGTGTCCCACAAGCCCCTGGTGGAGCCCAAAGAGGCTCAGCCCATTATAGGAGACCAAGTTGATGCTGAAAGCATTTGCATTCCCTCTGAATGCAAGCCAGATGTGACGTGAAACATCACATGTCAGGCAGATTGGCCCAAAAACAAAACTAAGATTACTCTCAGCAAGATGTGCAAACCCTTCCCTGTCTCCCTTAATCATCGTTCTGCCTTTTATTGCTCTCATAAACTCTCTTTCAGAGAAAACACGTGGCTTAAAAAAACCCCAGATCCATTCTAGGTTGAGGGGAAGTGAGAAATCACTGTGAGTGTCTAATGAAGGGATAAAGGGCTGAAATCCCCAGTAGGTACCATGGGAGATCTTTCCCAGAGGTGTGCAGATGTGGCACAGGTGTCTTTGCGGGTACCCTGGCACAGTTCACACAGCCCATGGCCACACGGATCCCCAAGAGCAGCGTGCACACGGCTGAGTGGGTGCAGTCCTTTCCAAACGGGACAGAAGATCCTTGCTCCATCTGGATGCAACAGCTGGGAAGAGCAAAATAAATCAGGCTCCAAAGACTTCCTTGCTTGTCTGGGATTCTTGCATTCTTCCTTGAATGTGCTGGGAGCCCCAGGCTCCAAGCTCTAAGCAGGGGTTGCATCAGGGGCTTCGCAGGGGCTGTAGGAACCTCTGATGCTCATTCCACAGGAATGGCTGCGGGAATGGACAGCATTGCAGCAGCCACAGCCTAGGGCAGCTCCCTCCATTACCAATGCAACCCAGTCGCTCTGGAGACCAGAGCATCCCCTGGAATCCAGGGATTCCCTGGGTGCATTTGGGATGATTGCAGGATATACTTGGCTATGTTGAAGACTGAAGAAATTCTTCCCCGTGAGGGTGATGAAACCCTGGCACAGGTTGCCCAGAGAGGTTGTGGATTCCCTATCCCTGGAAGTGTCCAAGGCCAGGCTGGATGGAGCTTGAAGCAACCTGGACAGCGGAAGGTGTCCCTGCCCATGGCAGGGGGTGGAATGGGCTGGGCTTTAATGCCCCTTCTAACCCAAACCTTTCTGAATCTGAGATTCTCTGTTGCTGTTGCTGTCAGTGGAATGTGCTTGGAGGTGGCATCAGACATCTCTCCACCTCCTTCTTTCAGCATCTGCCCCTCAACCCTTTCTCTCTCCTGTTTGGAGCTCCCCCATAAGCAGCCTTGGCAGAGATGCTATAAACAGGATATGGGCTCTCTGGAAATCTGCAAGCAGGAGTGGCTGAAGGTATTTAATAGTACCTCTGCAGTAAACAGAGATAAAGGGGGATCAGCTGTATGGAGCAGGGAGTAAGTATCAGATGGAATTGCTCTGCCATGGTGACTATTTACTGAAACAGGAAACAAATACTTTTTTGGCTTTTGCCAAAGAAAGATTTCTTTAAAAATGTGTTAATATTAGGAGTAAAAATGCATCTTTTAGACATGTTAAGTGGCCACATTCACCGGAGTTTTATTTACTATATAAAGGTTAACATTGGTCTGTTTATCCTGCAGACGAGATTTCCAGAAAATTACAAGAAGGGTCATGTAACAGTCAGCTCCTGCTTGCCTGAGCTTATTTGCCAGAGCCAAATCCCTGGAGCCTGGAGAGTTGGAGCAGATATTCAGAAGGACTCTGAGAACGGGAGAAAAGAAATAACTGAGCTTTAAGATTTTTTGAGTTCATTCACTGGGAAGGTGGGGGCTGGGCTCACCCTTGTGCTGGTGTGGGGGGCGAGAGACAGAGGGGCTACATCAGTTTCCCCTGAGCTGTGTGAGGGAGCAGCCAGCTGGAGGGAGGCTGAGGAAAATCCATTGATGGTACAAGCAAGCTGCTTTCCTGCTAACCCCAAAGAGCCATTTTAAAGCCTGGATCAGGAGATTTGGTCCCCTAGCCAACACTTCTTATGTAATTTTACTATGATTACTTTGCTTGACAAATGGGGGTGCTCCAGAGAAAGATCCAGCCCCTGTCCTTCATTCAGTAAGGACATCCTGGGACTTGTGCTGAGGGAACACGGTCATTTAAATTTCTCTCACAGCCATGCTGTCCCCTTTTTGAGGGGTGAGACTGCCTTCCACCTTGCCCTGTCCCCCTGTGATCCGGCAGTCCCCTGCCCTGGTTGGACTTGACAAGGTTGTCCCATCTCCTCCCCCTGCCAGTTTTGGGAGCTGGTTCTTCCTGTAGCTTCCCACACTGCTCTGAGGGAAGCTTATTGTCAAAACAGTTGTGAAAGCCCTGGTAAATCGTTCTGTGTTAAAAAATACATCAAAAAATGGTTTCATTATTAATGGCCCTGCTGTCAGCACCATGAAATCCCAATTGAGCAGTGAGGCAAGGATTTTCTTCAATGAAGCAGTGCTGGTGCAATCCAGTAGCGTTGCTATCTGGAAGCGAAGCTTGAGCCAGATTATTAGCCCTAATATAGAAAAATCAAGGCAAATATCAAAGGCCTAAAATACCCAGGATGTTGGATTAGGTAATTAACTATTTTTCTTATGATTTGCACAGTCCTATTAGCTGGAATCAGCATGACCTTATGAGGGTCCTGACAGAGTCTGGCCACAGTCTCCAGAGGTCTTGGCTTTCAGCTATGGGATGGCAGCCCTGGGATCCAGTCCTGCTAAGTGTCTGTTTAACACCTGGGGACACCTCCGTCACTGGCTGGCATGGACATTGCTCAGTGTTTGGCACCAAAAGGTGCAATGTGACCTGCTGCCTGTTCATGGCACGAAGAGGCACCCTGGGCTCAACTCCCTGGGTCCTGGCAGCACTTTCACTGCACAGATGTAAAACCTGGCATCGCCAGGGTGGGTGGGGATGGCCACAGCATGGGGGGAAGGGATGGCCAAAGCAAGCCAACACCTACCTGTCCAGGTATGGGCCAGGCTTTGCACCTGCCACCACGTGTGGTACTCTCTGGTTTCAGGCTTCAACATGGGCTCTCGTGGAGGGTGGCAGTTAATTTCTCCCTACTGTATTTCACTGTCTACCCACACTGGCAAGGTATAGGAGCTGATAGACATTAAAATATCAGAAATACACTTTCAGATCCAAAACTGAATGCTGGAGGCAGCCAAGAGCCACTTTGCAAGGATGCACAGCAGAACGTCTTGGCAATGTTAGCCACAGCTGCTGCCAGAGGCATTGGCTGTTGCAAGAGGGAAAATCTGAATCAGATATAATGAACCAAGTGGAGATACCTGGGCATAGTAAAACTATGTTCCCTGAACACTACGAGGATCCCAGCATCAGCCTGAAAGGGACTGTCCCTCTCAAATGAACCTTTCCAGGACCAGTCCTCCTCAGGGGTCCACCTTCTTGCCTTCATTGCCCGGTGAATAATGAGAGATATCCCCAGGACCTCACTTTGTCAGAGAGGTATGAATAGCTTTCCATGACCTTCATGGATCTGTTTCCCATGCTCAACGAGCAGGAAAGCTGAGCTATGTCCTGTCCAGAGAGTCCCTGTAAGTGGAGAGGCTATGAACGAATTCTCCAGCATGCCGGATTTCCTTTCCACCCTCTAATGGAGGGACAGCCTGCACTGTAAAGCAGGGGCGAATAAAATTTACTCAGTTACATCCCAAAACATCAGGTTAAGTGGGGTTTGTACCTTCTTTGAGGGATCAGCCCAAAATGCCATTAAAAAGAATGGATCTTTTGCTCTCTTCAGAATAGCAAGCTGAGACTTGCCCCCACCACATACAAATGTCTCCACAGATCTCCTCACATGTTTTCCCACATTCCCACATATTGTCCCATATCTGTGAGAGGGAAAGGTGAAGGAAAAGGTTATTTTATTTAAAAAAAAGCCTGTTTTCAGACACTCAGTGTCTCAAACCCACCTGGACAAATGTCCAGCATTCAGACTAGAGAGGAGAAGGGATGTCAGCTGGTGAGTCCTCACGTCTCCTGGGCTCTCAGCTACTGCCCATGCGCTGGCTTTGGATACATTTAGGAGCTGAACTGTGTTTTCATGTGGGTCCCATGGGCACCACTTTTGCCTCATTTTTTTAAAGACTCCTTTAGACTCCTTTTCCCTGGGCACAGTCTGTCCTCAATTTTACTGTGTTCTTTGTTTTGGGCTGCTCTTTATTTTCCCAGTATATGGGTCTTGAAAAGCTACTCACAGATGTGCTGCAATCTGAATGGCCTTGGTGCCATCCTGAAACTTTTCTATCCCATTTTGACACTTTTTCCTGGGCTTTGACCCCTCATTTAGACTTGATGTTTCTACTGCATCTCTCCATAGATGCTCTCAGACAGGGCTTTTGAAGGAGCTGGCATGGCCTTTGCCCTCTTAGGAACAGTCTTTTCTTCCTTCTCCCCCAGGGAAGTCTTGATCCATATTTGACTGCTGGGCAAGGTGAAGCAGCCGTGGAGAAGAGAGGAGTCATTGGGCTTTCAACCACTACCCCTCTTCTGTCCAGCTGGCACAATTCCAGTGGCGTGTCCCCTCTTGCTGGCCATTGCTATCTTCACACCATTGCTGGAAACAGAGGATTAATAAAGTGCAGCTCAGAAATGTCGATGAATGTGTGGGTTGGCTGTGTTGGACAGAAGATAATTTGTGGTGAAATCCACAAAACGTCTGGGATTTGTAAATGTTTCATGATGACTTGGCTCTTCTCCAAACACTCCCATCTACTGACAAACATGAGCCATGAATCACTGCATGCAGGAAAATCTTCCAAGCCCTTGACTTACTCCTCACCCAGTTCTGCTACACTGACAGCTGAGAGCATTCACTGTCCAGTGGGGAATAGGGATTCGGGGTCAAGGTGAAGGAGATATTTGGCAGCCCCATGGATGCTCTGTACTGGCCTCAGGCATGTGCTCCTGTCAGAACTGCTGGGAATCACACCATGAGCCATACCTGTCCGTATCCTTGTGTTTCAGCATTCAGTTAAACCAACAGGAAGAGTGCAACAGCGATGTTGTTGGGCTGCTGGAAGCAAGCAATGTGTGGTCCCTTCCAAAAAACATCATTGTTCCCACTGCGTATGGTCCCAGCATCTCTGCAGGTCTTCCCAAGAGGTCGTCTCTCTCCGTGCCCAAGGGTGGGCTTCAGATGAGATCTCACCAATGACACCAGGCTTCTAGAGAGGTTTTGCTGCACTACAGATGCCAGTTGATAATTTGGAGAGGTTGGTCTCGTACTAACAATAGCCCCTGATAGAAAGAAGGTGCTTGTGTGGCATTTCCAACCAGAAGGAGGTCACTAGAAGAGATGGTTTGGGAAACCCCACAGGGAGCTTGCAGTGTGTGGAAAGCAAGTCTCCCTCAAACACGTGCAGCATGTCTTTGGGGAGTGAGTCTATTTTCTGGGGATTTGTAATGAAGTTTTAATTCAGCATTGGAATTAAAATTCATTTTATTAAGGGGCCTTTAAATATTTCCAGAGCTTGACCTTTTCTTGAGGCTGTTGACTTATTAATGTCTGGTCTGGTGTTCTTCAAACTTTCCACACAGTTCAACTTGTTGCCAGCTGCTTTCAAACACATTTTTCAAGAAATTAGTTTGTAATTAAGTACAGTTATTAATGACTGTTTTTCCAGCCTTTCCCATTGGGTTTGCAACTTACTTTTCTCCATGTGGCAGAAAATAGCCAATATTTCACAGGGTGAGTGAAGGAATGTCTAATATGATCTTTGACTTGACGCAGTTCCAACTTTGCAACACAGTGGTGATCACCCAACTGCGTAGGAGAGACCTGGGTAAAAAATAGAGTCACAGTCAGGTCCCTGTGGGCAGCTGGAGGGAGGGGGAAGGGAGCTCCTTCACCCTTAGAGAGCCAGTACGTGGGGAAAGCAGTTCCATGCAGATGGGTTGGAGGATGGAGAGGAAGAAGGATGGAGAAGACGCGGACCTGATGGAATGAGAAGAATCGCTCTTGTGCTTAAAATTCAGGGCACGAAACTGGGAGCTCTGCAAATAATGTGAAGCTCATTTGTGTGAACACTCGTCTCCTGCACGGCTGTCTCTCCACTCAAGAGGGACTGTCAGGGAGACCCATGTGTGAAGAGAGCAGATGGAGCTGAGAGCAGCCAAAAAGGGAAGCGGCACTCCTACACAGAGCCCAGAAAGGTTTTATACACTCTCTGCTCTCCGGTGTCGCTGAGGTCACTCCTCTTTGTCAGGCACATGGCAGCAAATCCCCCTCTAAGTCCCAGATCTCAGAGGCATTATAATATTAAAAGCCTGTGCTGAAGCGTCTGAGCAAACACATCAGCTGAGCAAAGTGTTTTTCCCCAGCTCCAGGACCCAGTTATTCTGGGAACTGGCAGTGCTGAAACAGCGTGGCAACATCCTCCTGTGGATCGGCTGTCAGAGGGTCTGCAAGGGTGAGGGGGGCGATGGGCAGGTGAGGGAGCCCACCCATGAGGGGGCACAAGGCAGGGACATAGCACCTACTTCATTTCCTGACTGGCCTTCAGCTGAGTGCTGGCAGCTCAGGTACAGGGGTGGAGGCAGAGAGATGCTGACAAGTAACACACGTGCACGGCCATGGCGTGCACACATAAACAGTCCCTTGCCAGAGAGCTGGGATTTTTCCAGGCCCTTCTTTTCGAGGGTCTCACCCTTTTCCTTTTTGCTTTCTCTCAGTGGTCCAAATGCTGTGCATTCCCAGTGGGGCAGAGAAGCCCTGTGGACTGGCACCACCTTGGCCCCAGGGATGAGTGCGGGGGCACGCACAGACTCATCCCCAGCACTTCTGGCACACGTCCTCATGCTGCACGGCAGGCCTGCAGGCACAGCATGTCCCACAGCCAGGGACACCCTCACAAGCATGGGGTCATGGACCAACGTGGGCACTAGTGCTGGAGACATCCCAGTGGCACAGAACCCCATCTGTGCTCTGCTCCCAGGCACAACAGCTCTGCCCAGGAGGGAACAATGAAAACAAGCCGAGCAGCCACCTGCCTGGAGAAGGGCTGAGGGGCAGATCACCCCCCAGAGCAACCTTCCTCCTCATGCAGCTCCAGCCACAGCTGGACCTGTGCCTGTTGTTTTTTCAGCAGATTCCCACACAGTCAGGCTGCTGCAGTTTTTTGGCATCTACTGCTGCCCTTCAGCAGCTGGGACCTGATTTGGGCTGTTCTTTAAGGGCTCAGTACCCGATGCCAGCCCTAAAGCAGCAGGAGGAAGGAATTAGGAAGGAGGTGGGGACATAGGAGATGGGGAGATGAGCCACCAATGGAGGTGAATCCAGAAAGGTAAGACTTGGCCTTGATCAGGATCCAGGGCAGCCTGTGTCCATTCCCAGAATCAGAGCAAGGCTGACGTCTCCGAAAGGGTGAACAACAGGCCTGCTTCATCAGCTCAGCCGCTGGAAAGGAGGAGCAGAGCCAAAAATCCGGGAGAAAAATGTTATGCAAAATTGTTCATCTGTTACTGATTGGGAGGCTGAGAGCTCAATGCAAACCACCCAATAAAACTGGCTTGGATGAGAATTTCCTGAATCCCAGATTAAGTGAATAAAGATGTTTCAGGAGTTCAGGGCCGCGGTTGGGTGGTTTGCACACAATTTGCTGTTGGTTTCACCCTTTGCTGCTTAATGAAGAACATAAGGAGGATCTCCCATCTCATTCAACCAAGGGGAAAAAATTATTTCTTCTAAATCTAAATTAATTTCCTGTTGCAGGCACGGCTCTGTTTATCTGTCCTACACAGAGGCTCCATCTTGGACTGTGGCTCATTTGGCTTCCTGCAAGACACTGCTCCCCTCAGGGACGATGGCCTTCCAGGCTGGTGGCATTGAGGCAGCACGGCAGGACTTTACACGACAAGGTTTTTTGTCAGAAGGTAACGGTAAGAAGTGTTTTGAAAGCCAGGGCCTGAGGAATTCTGAGGAAAAACCTGTGGTATGACACACCCTGTGTGTGTCTCTGACTCATTCAGGCCCTTCCTCTCCATACTCTTCACTGCCACCAGGATGCTCCCAGTTGTGTCCTTGGAGGAGGCTGCAAGGGGCAGAGGGTGGTCCGCTCACCTGCAAGGGCTGAGCAGCACCAGGTGGGCAAGGAGCACATGCCACACTGAGCTCGCCAGGGACCAAGGAGATTCCCCACTCTTGCAGCATCTAATGATGGAGAACTTCTCTACCACGGGGTTTACACAACACTGAAAATCACTTATTTTACAGTGAGGGGAAGGAGCCAGGTTGTGTGCACTGAAATCTTTAGAAGCTTTCATGGCTACATCTCTTGCTCCTAAAGGCATCAACCTATAGATTTACCTATCTTCCTTTTTTCCCGTCTTCTACCTTGCAAGGAAATGCCAGATTCTCTTGACAAACTTAATGCCTTTAAGTCACCTGGCACCTGGAGCATTCCTCCAAGTGGCATCATGTGCCTTTCGGTGCTTCAAGCTCTAATTCAGTGTAGAAACAGGATGGAGATCCCTGGAGAAATCAGAGAATAAATTTTAAAGAAGGAAAACTAGATCAGAACAAAAGATGAAGAATTGTCATGAGAAACATGACTCAACGGTCCATCTCTCTAAACCTCATCCTTAATTTTCTACAAAAAATTATTCACAATATTTCCCTTTGAAGAATATCTGGGGAATCTAGCTTCTTAGGAGGGGTCCAAAGGCTCCAAAGACAAAGAAATCTATTTTCAGCCTTGGGTCTGGAGCCATTACCACCAAACAGTAAAATGCAGCTTGTCTAGATGGCAACCCACGGAAAATCTGACTGTAACTGTCAGTAGGAAGGTGATGGGCATGAACACCAAGGAGAGATGTGCTTTCAGAGGGAGGATCAGCAAGAGTAATGGGACGAATGTGAGCAACAACATATTTAGGCAGGATATCGTGAAACATTTCCATCTCAGCTATTAGTTTTATTAGGAGAAGTCTCCCATGGGAAACTGGAAGCTGCATCACTTGATTTACTCCAAGCTCAGCACTAGATAACATGAAGCAGAGAATAGGCGTGTGTTGGAAGGGGTAGATGGTCCAGATGACTTAATGGTCTTTTCCATCACTCCAATTACAATCCAGCCTGGGTAGAGGCTCTTCACTTGTCTCCGTCTGACTCAGGGTAATGACAGGCTGGAGAGCAACATCTGAATTTGTTCCAGTGTTATTTTCCAGTGTCTTCATTCGAGGTCTCTTGGGTAGAAGATGGGCTGCAGAATGACCTCAGCTGAAGTGACAATATTTCCCAGTCTTCTTGCCAGGTTCTCCTCCTTGCAGGGCTTGTGTGAGTTGGTGTGGAGGCTGCAGGGTGTCCTGGGCCCCAAAGGCCAGGTCCTGGGTCAGGAACTGGCACTAGCAAAGGAGTGAAAGAAATACAGGTACAAAAGCCATCCAGAAAAACTAGAAGCTTCTTAGCAGCTTTTGCCATCTGAGACAGAGCTGCTCCAGAGTTGGTTATTTGCTTTGATTTGCAGTTGCTGAATTCTTGTGGATGGGTGGTGGGAGCAGTGAGAGGTGCAGGATGTTTTGGTACAGTCAAACAAGCAGCAGGAGCTGAATGCATCTTCCTGGTGCTTGGGGAAAGCACAGCTCTGATGAGATGGTGTCAGGAATGATCCAGGGATTCATCTTGTCCCCCACAAAGGCAACCCTCTGTGAACCTGTTCCTCTGAAAATAAAGCCTTTCTCAGCTCCTGAGACCTCATCCCTTGGTCTGAGCTGGCCAGAGGCGAGCAGACTGCCACCTCTTTAGCTGATACCCATGTGGAACCCATGCTGGGGTCCTCCTCTCTGCCCTGGGATGAAGGCCTGGGTTTACTCTGGAGTGGGGGCCTCACAGCCTGTGGTAGTTCCCAGTTCCATTATCCTTAACATCTGGGAACAATATTCCTTTTTCTCAGCTGATTTCACTCTCCCCTTCCTTCAAGTACTCTTTTTAAACAATTTCATCAGAAAGCCATCAGTCTCTGCCCAGGCTGCCCATCAGAGGACATGGGGCACAGGCTGCCCCGTGCTGTTCATGGCTGGGACAAAGCCATTTATGGTCCACCAAACAGTTCTCACACAGCCTCAGTTCACACAGCCTCAGCCCACCCCTCTCCTGGCCACCTGCAGAGCCAAGTGGGATTTGCAGGGAGACGGTGAAGGGCTCTGGGTTCAGACTGGTGGCTCTGGAACCCATCCAGCTTCTCTGCTGAAACCTTGCAGGTTGCCTCTGGCTTCACAGGGCTTGGGTTTGACACTGTCCCCTCAGCAACACAGCTCAAACAGGTACAATCCATCTGACATTTCCATGCTCCTCCCATGGCAAAGCACTTCTCTGAAGTTCACCCCTTAACATCAAAGATATTTCTAGGTGCATTAAGAGGCACCAAAACCTCTTAAATACTTTCATAACAAAGAGCCTTGACAGGGAGATGGGAAGGGCTCCTGTGAGATGTGCAATGAAGGGAGCTAGAGGAGAGTGTGAGAACCCAGGGGGAGGGAAGGAGGGGTAGCCACAGCCACAGTGCCGAGGGTGGGGTGCACAGCGATGCTGCTGCCCTAGCTCCACCCATCCTGGGGTGGATCCTCAGCTCTTCTAAAAGGTACGTGCATGAATGCTGGACCAAGAATTCCGGGGGATTGGAAGGCTGCATTTCCTTGATTCTACAGCTTCCTGAGGAAACAATCTACATCTTCCTCACAAGGGTCAGTGGAGGGGCTGCTGCTGATCTCTGATCCCTGGTGACAGTGACAGGACTTTCCCCCAGAGGGTGGTGGGGCACTGAACAGGCTCCTTAGGGAAGGGTGAGGGCCCCAAGGCTGCCAGAGCTCTAGGAACATTTGGACAATGCTCTCAGGCCCAGGGTGGGATTGTTGGGTGTCTGTGTAGATCCAGGGGTTGGACTCGATGATCCCTACGGGTCCCTTCCAGCTCAGGGTATGCTGTGATTCCTAATTCTGTTACTCTTGTTTGCTAATTGAAAAATTTGACTTTGTCATTTGGCTTTGCCTCACTTTGCTGTCTAATCTAGGAGCTCACTGGGATTCTCTGCAGCTGGAGAAGTGATGTGTATCCCTCCAAATGGAAAGTCCTTTCAGTACTTCTGATGCTTTTTCAGAGTTGGATGCACTGTCTCTGCCAAGCCCATGATACCTTTCCCAGAATGCAAACACTGGACTGCCTGTGATGCTTCCTAAAATATTCTCATTTTAGAAATACCTGACTTAATGCTATAGAAATCACCCAGTCTGTACCGCAAAGGGGTTGCACAGATTTTCTTTCCCTCTTGGAACCAACTGGTATGCTGCAAGAACAAGAACATCATGGGGAAAGCTTGTTTATGGGATACTGACAACATAGAATGGTTGTCTGGGATAGGATAAAACCTTATCTAAAGAAAAACACAGACAAATACTTGGTGGCACAGGAAGAAATGAAGCTGGAGGGATGAGGGGTTCACAGGCACTGGAATACAGAAAATCAAGGACACTTCAGTCAACATTTAATGATGGCTTGATATGAGATGTGCAGGCCACTCTGCCATGATGGAACACGGAGAACAGGGTTCCTATGAGGGTTCAGGCTTCAGCTGAAACCCAAGAACAGACAGTCCCACTGCCACTGCAAGGCTGGACAGGACCTTGACATGCACAAATGGAATATCATGGACGTGGCACTGCTCCTGCATGTGATTTTAGTGACATCATCACTGAAAAGGCACATTCAAGGTCTAGTGCTTATGCTTGAGAGTGACACTGAAAACTTGGAAAAGACTCAGGAAAGAACGAGAAAATTATCCCAGGGCTAGAAATCATTCTCAGTGAGAGAATAATGGAACATGATCTGTTTAGTTTATCTGGTTTTTAAGAGGTGATTTAATCGTAGTCTGTGAGAACTGATGATGGAGGAATACTTTGACTGCAAAGGCTCTTTAAGAGGGCAGACAAAGACAGAAAAAGATCCAGGGATTGGAAAGCAAAGCTGGTGGTTGTTTGGCTTGAGATAAAGGAACTATTTTTAACAGTGGGAATAACTGACCATTGGAACAAAGAGCCCAGAGACATGGTAAACTCTTCATCCCATACAGCCTTGGAACAAAGACTGGCCACTTTTCTGTGGATGTGAACTGAATCATAAACTGTTGGTCTTGGTGAAGTTAAAAATGTGAATTTTCATCTAAGAAAACCTGAAATGACCCATGGTGGTATGAGAGAGCTATTCCATCTCCATCAGGCTGAGATGGTGGCAGGGCCAGGCTTATCTCCCACTGACATTGGCAAAAGCAGACAAGCACAAAGTTGCTCTTCCTGTGCACCAAGTCATGCCTGAGACTGCGAGATGTCTGCTATTGAACCTTACTTGCAATCCTTTCTTCTTTTCCATCAATGCAGTGTTCCTGGGTGCTTGTTCAAAACCTGGCAAATGTGAATGAATACCTTTCTGCAGCTGACTGGTATTTTTAAACAATATTTTGGAAATGTATTTTCATTAGGAGAAAGCTCCTGGGAAATTGTGTAGGACAAAACTCGGTGAAGCAGGAGTGCCATGGCTGGGACTTGTGGCAGTTCAGTTGATCCTTCTTGCACTCAGCCCAGCCTACAGGAGTGAATTGGTGTTCCATATCTCATCCCTGCCTGACAAGGTTGATAACAGGGAGGTATCAAGGGCAGGATTTCATGAATGTGCAGCATCACCTTTGGAGAGCATCCTGACTGATGGCCCTTGGAAGGGAGAGCCCTCCTTTCCCTCAGCATGCAATACAATTAATTCCCCCAGGCACTTCTGGGAGGCAGCCTCCAGGTCTCGCTACTCCCAAACTCATCGCGCTGCTGTCTCCGATGTTGGAGACAGGAATGTGACATGGACACGCCGAGTTCATGCGGCAACAGCCAACATTTACTGATGTGTGAACTCCTTTCACAGGGACTTTGAATTTCCCACTCTAACACATGTGGTTGATGTGAAAGGCCTTAACTCCACCCAGCCCACTGGCCAATGATATGGCCAACCATATATATGTGGCCGATATATATGATATTCACGGTTCAAAGGGATTGGCTGGGGTCCAGTTTGAGCTCAGTTGAGCCCAATCTGGTCTCAATTGTTTGAGCTTGAATTCAGCCTATCATTTTCATACCTGGGGACTTGCTTATTACCTCTATAATCTAATGAGCTGGGCTGGTCGAGTTGGAGTCTGTTATGGCCAAATTACCTGTGCAGCTTACAGACCAGATGAAGCTGTCACAGGATGCCTCATTTGAAAATTTCTGTAATTCTCCTAAAAGGCGGATCTAAAACAACAGAACCCTGCTTCACTCTAGGAAAGCAACAGGTTAAGCTTCTCAGAACAAAACTGAAAATAAATTTTCTTAATGAAAATATGAAATGAGTTCAGCCTGAACTTCTCTTGACATTGTCTGCTCAAGGGTCAGCAGAGGGGATGTTGCGTCCTGCAGATGTTCAGGACAGACTTTGCTCATGAATTCCCTCTTCCCAGTTATATATTGGAGGGTTAATGATATTTTCATTCGGGGATTACATCCTCCTACCTTTAAAAAGGAAAAATACATCTTTCATGAGTGTGGTGATGAAAACTGCTGGGCAAAGCAGAAGCCTTTTATGAGCTTCTTTGGCCCAGGTACTCATCAGTGGACTCATCACTTTTCCAGACTCCTTCTGTGGCATCACAAGAAATCAGAGTTTCTGAATGAGGGAGACTGGGAGATACTGAAGGAACTCCCAGGGCATTGCTGGATGATATTACAACAATCACAACATACAAATAACGTAGCTCTGCTCAGTGGGGATGGGGTCCCCCCTCTGTGTCTTGTGGTTCTAAGAAGGTTGCAGCACTGCCATAAAAAGATGTCTTCTGGTCAGACAGATGAAGGTTTGTGTAGGTGGTCCTTGCATCTCAAACACCCTTTCTCTGACGTGGGAGGACTCAGACAAGCATCATGGCAGGAATGTGGCATCTGACATTGATGTGACTTAAATTGCAGGCTTCCCACACGGTAACCAAGCTGGCCACCTTTCTGGTGCTCTGCCCAGCACGAAGGCTGATGCAAACAGCAACTGTGGATGCTGGCACTGGCTGGAGGACAGAACAAACACACATCTGTGCTGGCTGCACCCACTTTCCTTCTCTTTGTGAAGGTTCAGGCCACCCAATCCATGATCAGAAGCCATGGCATGTGGCCAAGCAGCCCAATCAGGCAGTGTGGTGAATGAAGAGCAAATAAGCAAAAAATATTCTCAAAATAGTTTGAGGCTAAATATTTGCTTGACCAACACTCTTGACTGAGGGAGTCACTTCCAGGAACTGAGATCACCTGAGAAGGATTCAGAAGAGAGGGAAATTGATCAGCAGCGTTGTCTTGCTGAACAATAGCAGCTTTTATCCCTGACCAATCACGTTTTGAAATGCATCTCATGCCTGAAACCAGAGTGGATGCTTTGGTCAAACTGAGATCCTGAGCTTGAACTGCACTCCTCAGCTCACTGCTGCAGACAAGTTTCACCTAAACATGTTACTGAGGCTGTGAGGAGTCCTGAATCCTCATACAGACATGAAGAAACACAGCTGTATCCTTAAACACAAGTTTCTGGGCCCTGGGAAGGACTTTAAAACTTCTAAATTACTTCTCTGTGAAACTAGGAATATGATGGAAACTGAGAGATGAAGACAGAGCCTTCTTCCTAATCAAACCAAACCCATTTTACCCATCCCTTGTTGCTTCCTACATAACCTTATGAGCACTTTCTTGTCATGGAGCACTTGGAGTGAGACAGGTGTTAGCTTGGCTGGGAAGATGGTTCATTATTATGATGTCCTAGGTCTGTCTGAACATCACACCATGCCTCCTGTTCAGGAGACTCACAGAGTCACACGGTTTATGCTGGATGGGACTTTAAAGACCCTCTTATTTCAACCCTCTGCAGGGTGGGAAATAAGGGTGGGAGACCTTCTACTAGACTAGGTTGCTCCAAGGCCCATCTAAAGTAGTCCAAATAATTTAGGAGAAATATATTGGAAAAGCAAGTGGGTTATTTGCCTCTGCAAAAACCCTGAAGAGAAAAAAACTAAAACTGCATGGCTTGCATGAGTGTGTATGGTATGTGGCACACAGCTCTGCTGCTGGGTGTGCAGGATTTGTACAACAATGGTATGTCCCCATTGCACCCATACTGGTACAGATCTGGTCTGGACCAGGACAACTTTAACCAGTGCCTGCATTTGCTTTTTCAGGACGCACTTGGGGCCCACCCTAGGCTTGCATCTCCAGAACAGAAGCACAGCAAGGCTCTGGCTTCAGAATGAGGCACAGGCAATTCAGGGCTGTGCAGGCAAGGATCGAGCTGCCAAGGGCGTTACGTGTTTGTAGCTGAGTGTGGATGGTCTCACTAACTGGACATGGGCACAGCACAGCTTCCCATCTGTTCCATCCCTCTCAGTAGGAACTTGTCCTAACCATGATGAGGGTGGAGGTTATCCCCATGGGCTCAGTCCTGTTGCTGAGATGCCCCATTAGCTGAGTGCTAACTAATGGAAAAATCCTGTAAAAGAAAATTGGAACAGGAAAGGGAATAGGAACCCTGCTGGGTCAGACCTACAGCTGGTCTTGCCTGCAACTAGCAAAGGCAATAGGAAATGCTGGTTTGGGGGAGCTTTCTGCAGCCTAAGCTCCTCCTACTTCAGCATTCATGGTCACTGGGCTTGGGACAGCAGAAGGCACATGTCTGACTGTTCCCTCTGATATTCCCTTATGGACCTGCTCTTCATTAGCTAGTCTAATCCCTTTCCACCCATGCTGACACCCTCTTATAGCAGCAAATTATTGAGATTTTACTCACTGAGTGAAGAAATCTTCCCTTTTCTATGTTTCAGAGTGATATCCTACCAATGCCACTGACTGCCCCAAGCTCTTGGCCTTGGGACTGATTTCAATTTCACCTGATTCACTCCCTTTGGTAACTTCAGTCACATCCATCCCAGTTTTCCTCTCTTCAAACTGATGAATTCCAACCTTTTCAGTGCTTTTCACAAAACAACCCCTCCAGCCTCTTGACCACTTCAATTATTAATTGAACCACCCTTAGTAAATGAAAATTAGAGCCTTCAGGTTTGTTTCTATCCTCTGTTTAACTTCAGAGGAGATCTGGAGGATCTTCTCTTGGGGCTCTAACTGTGGTGAGGGAACATTCAGCTGCTTGAAAATATATCCTAAAAATATCAAATGCCTTGTTCGTGGGGTTGGCTACAGTCCTGAATTTACAGTTTCTTTATAGGGCATTGCTCTTGCTCCAGCAACTTGCATTAGTAGTTGCAGATGCAAGTGACCTATTGCTACAGTAAATGTCAGGAATTTTCTCAGCTCTGCAGACAGAAAAGGCTTTTGTGGTTTAAACTCAAGGTGAGGAACAGCAAAATTGTGACGGCAACCTTAGATCAAATATCTCACAGGCCAATGTCCCTGGTGGTTTACCATAAACATGCATTTATTTAACACTGGGCTGCATGTGGTCTTGGGACATCTGCAGGAGAATGGTTGATGTGTCTCACCCTGCTTCCAGAGATGTCTGAAGATTCCAAGACTTTGCTCTGCAGAAGCATTGCTGTGGTTAGGATTCTCAAGGCTCACTACAAAAGTTAAGCTGTGTCAAAGGAAGATGTTTTTCCAGGGTCAGGGTTAAAGGATAGAGCTCTGGTTCACCAGCACACTGTAAGTGTGATTGTGATAGTCCATAAGAAGGGCTTTGAGACAGAGAAGCCTGGACACTTATTTGTAAAGTTTCTGTTCTCCTGAAATGCTGAGTGCCAAGACAATGAATAAAAAACAATTCACTGCCATGTTATATCTGCTTCAGCTTCTGCAAAAGCACAGATGATAGGGCAAGGTCGTCTTGAGAATGGCATCAAGCTAAGCATTTCCCTGGCTTTATGTTCATCCCACAACCCCTGCTCTGGTCTTATGCTAGTATGGTCCCTCCCCTGGCAAAATCAAGGTAGAGCTTGCACTTGGCTCCTGAGCCTGGTGTCCACAGTGGCAGCTCTCCAGTGAGGATTCTGGTGTCTGGATACAGGTGCCATCAGGCCCCTGTGCACTGCACCCAGGACAGTGTGTGCAGGACACCAGGGGGCAGGAGGGGGCAGTTCAGCTGCCTGCTCTTTGCAAAAAAAGCAGGTGTGCAAGCAGCAGAGAGGAGCCACTGCAGACTGCAGGGACCATGGCACAGGGACTGCAGTGAAGGGACTCTTCCCGTCAAGTGCTCTGTCCTGCACGCTCAGCCATGGCAGGTGAGCATGGACCTGGGGCTCTCCCCTCCCACGGCAGAAGGTGTCTTGCTCACCAGGGTCATAACTCCTGCAGAGCCCCTTTGCCACGGCCACAGACCCCATGGAGCAGAGCGTGGCAGGTGAGGAGGTACCCACCTGGCCTGCTCCCGGGCTCGGAGATTTCTGTGTCCCCTGCAGACAGAGCCAGCCCTGCTCTCGCTGTCCTCACGAAGACCCTGCGCAGCACGAGCAGGACGCTGACCTCTCCCTGCACGAGGCTGGGCGCAGCCTGTGCTCTGGGACCTGCTGACTCATGTATCTGACTCACTCATGTCTTGCCATGAGTTAATCTGTTCTGCCAACTCAGAAGACCCCCACCCATGGGGATTCTCTTCCTGGGGCAAGGAGGCTCAGCCCTGCACTGGTGAGCAGCAGCAGCAGCAGCACCAAGGGTCACAGAAGTGTCTGACAAATTACAAATGGGTTCATGGTTTGGCTGCTGCTGTGCAGAACAGAGCTCTGCACACAGGTATTGCCTCTACTGGCTACCTGCTCCCTGGGCAGGACAGGGCAGGGGAGCTCAAGAGCCCCATTTCAGCCTCCAGCGATAGCTTCCAGGAGGAAGCTGCCTGGGACAGGTGCTGTCTGACTGTTCCCACTTGCAGCGGCACAGTCTTAGCCCAGGGCTCCAGTCTGAGGTGTGTTCTGCTCCAGGCTGGCCACACATCACCAGTGGAGCACCTGGCTGGTGCTGCCTGCTGCTGCAGACCAGCCTTTCTGCTCTCCCCTCTGGAATGGGGCTTGTGGGAACACACAGAGCAATTTGCCTTCTTCCTCAGAGCCTTGCCCAGGTGGTGAAAGGGGCAGAGCTCAGGAAGAAAGAAGTGACCAGGATATGTGTGTGCCAGCCCAGAACTTGCTCTGGCTGCCTGATAAGTGTGGCTCACCTTGCCTTAGGATTTCCAGTGCCTCTGAACATCTGTAGAGAGGATGACCTCTGGTTCACAGCACCCTCCCCAGCTGCCCAGATAAATGGGCACAGGTTTGGTTTCTTCTGCTGACCCATTATGGTTATCTGTCTGATCTCTACTGTGCCCCCAGACAGGGCAGTCTTACTCACATATTTAAGAAATTGTGGCTAGAGAGATGTCCAGCACTGCCTGCTGAGAGATCACATGAATTTGAAATTGAGTTTAATTTGAAACCATTTTACCATGACTGAACCACTTTCTCTTTCTGGAGGTTCCCATCCCAGGAGATCAGGCTAAATCAAGGTCTCTGCTTTTCACCTAGTGACCTTTCATATCCAAGAGCAGTGTTCCAGCCCATCAGAACATGTGCCATTCTTCATCCTGGAGTAAAAGATGTCCAGAGGTTGATCCACAGGCTTGATAAGAAATGCTTAATCCACATGAACCACCTGGAGCCTTGCAAGCTTGCTGGAAACCTTTCACTATCCTATTTCTCAGTCTCCCCTCCATTTTTCCAGGTGGTGCAGGTGCCTGTGAGGAACAGAGGAGGTGCCAATGGAGTTTTTCCCAGAGGATGACTGTTGCTGAGTCCCATATATTAGAAGACAGCACAGCATACAGCCAGCACAGGGTTAGCACTGCCCTGGGCCAGCTGTGTAGGGATGGGTGGTCATGCACAACCTGTCCCCAGTGTGTGGGGACAGAGCTAAAACAGCCTAAAAAAGACCTAAAACACTTCCAAAGCAGATGCAAAGAGTTCTGTGACAGACAGACCTTTTCCATGTCTGCCCTGCTGGGAGAGATCCCAAAATAAATAACCCCAAGGGAGACAAGCAGGAGCGGGGAGTGGGCCCAGGCCAGAGCACTCAGCCCCACACACAGGGCAGCCACACAGACCTGTGCTGTTGACAGAGCCAAGAATAATTCCAAGAACTCTATTTAATGCTATTTAGAAAAACCTCCCTCTCTAAAATGCTGAACTTCCCCAAAGACAGGATCAATTTTTATAAATGCCATGACTTCCATGCCCTCGTGATTTACCTCGGACCCTGGTTGGGCAGGGTTGCTGCAGCCCCAGCTGGGCCTCTGGGCAGAGACAGTGTCCATCATTTTGGCTGCTCCCAGGGGAACAAGATGCACAGGGGCAGCCTGAGGAGGAGGTCTGGACTGTTCAGGGAAGCTGTTGGGCAGCAGTAGCTCACAGTGAGCCTGAATTTCCCACATGAAAACATGATGAACTTTTGAGGGAATTCAGTGCCAACCCAGGGAAGATAAAGCTATCCAGTGAAGCTGGCTGGTTTCCCACATCAGAAGATGCTGGGGGCTCCTCTGTGATAGTAGAAGGAGTGGGTGGTAACCATGGACACAGGAGACTGACTCCATCCTCCCACATCCAGGTTTCAGGTCAGCTTTCCCCTTACCAGGAGCATGTTTTCTTGAAGGACAAAGATGATTTTACTAATTTCTCTCCTCTCTCTCATGCCTTGCCATCCCCCACACTGTCCCCATCCAGCTGACTGTGATTGCTGTAGAAAGCAGACAGGGGTTATATTCACCCCTTCCCTGCCTTCAAGTCATCCCCAGGACTCAGTCTTTAGCCCAAACAAAGGAGTCAGCAGATGGCAGGGACAGCACAATGTGGTTGAGGATGGAGAGATGATCATCAGCAACCCCATAAACTGACTTTTAAATAAAGCTTGCTCTGCAACACCACTGCCCAAAATGTCTGCATTTGGACTGGGATAGCCAAGGGATGATACATGGGGTACACGTTGCTCTGCCTGCATCAGTTAGGGATGGATCTTGCTTTGCTAGATGCCACCCATCAGGACCTCTCCCACTTGGCCTCCATTCATCCTATACCAGGACAGGTCCCAGCCCACAAGAAAGGACCCTTGTGAAGTGTTTGAGGCACTACTCCTCTGTGATGGAGGCCTGGAGGTTTGATGCTCCCCAGGCAGATGCACAGGGCACAGATTTGCCTGCGTGGCTGAGTGATGGAGAACATCTCCCTTGACAGGACAAGGGGGAATGGCTTTAAGCTGAAGGAGGATACATTTAGGTTGGATGATAGGAAGAAATTCTTCCCTATGAGGGTGGTGAGGCCCTGGCACAGGGTGCCCAGAGAAGCTGTGGCTGTCCCATCGCTGGAAGTGTTCAAGGCAAGACTAGATGGAGCTTGCAGCAATGTGGGATAGTTTCTGCCCATGGAAGGGGGGTGGAACAGAATGAGCTTTAAGGTCCCTTCCAACACAAACCATTCTGTGATTCCATGATCAAGCCCTTCTCTGTTCTGCAGCTTAACACTGCTGCCCACAGAGGAGCTTCTGATCACTACCTTGGAACCATCAGGGGACTGCAGGTGATTCCATCCTCTCTCTGCTCCTCCAGCAGGAAAAGCAAAGCACAGTCGCAGGCAAGCTGAGCATGCTCCCCACTCCCAGCCAGCAGCAGGCACTGGTGTGCAGCTGCCTCCCTGTGCTGAGGGCCAAAAAGGGATTGGCAGTGCTCTGCCGCAGGAGGAACATGGTCCATGCAACAGCTAGGTTGGGACGTGCAGAGGGACATGTGCCATGGGGGGTAGTTTGGAGGGAGAGCAACTAAATCAGCAAGGGAACGCATGGCTGGAGCCCTGCCAGCACCTGCCACCTCTGGAAATAGCTCTTACAGAGCCCCAGGGTCCAGGCATGAAGTCCCCTTCCCTTGTGTTATTACGCAGCACAGGATACATGAAACATGTTGGCAGCAGTCAGTCTAGGGAGAGCTGAGCAAGGGAGGGAGGGAGATTAATAGGAAAACAAATCAGCACCTAGAAACAGAGCAAATGGACAACACATAGGGACCCAGACCACCGGGGATGCTGGATCACAGACAAACCCAGGCACATGTGTGGAAGGAAACACAGGCTGTGAGAAGAACTGGCCACCCAGAGCAAAGGCAGGAAAATGAAAATACTTTATTATCTAAATGGGGATACGATTTCTGGAAGAACAGACTCTTCAGCCCAGGAATGGTGTTTGAAGCACTGGAACAGCTGAGAGAGGTGTTGATGGGGGCTGTCACCAGAAAAAATGAGAGTACGGAGATACTGTTTTTTACCTAAAGGCAAGGCACGGGAGAAGAAATAGATACTTGGTTCTGAAGCAGGGAACTCTGCAGCAACAAGGACCTGCAAGGGAATAAAGCAGTGGAAGAAGTGCATGTGCTCAGTGCCCAGTCTGCAACTTGCAGATCTTGGAGCAGGGATCCTGCCAAGCCAGGAGCTTGCTGCTCTGCTAACAGCAGAGACAGAGAGGAGGGATATTGTGCTCACACAGAACAGGAGCTGTTGACTGCAGCCTCTGGCAGGGGAGAACTGCCCAGCTCACTGTAGCACAGATGCTGAGCCATCCCTGCTCACCATGAAGCCCCTTCTGAGGAGCCCTGAAAAGAGGAAAGAGTTCAAGTTGAGCTGGGCATCCCTTTTACCACATGCAGATGGAGCTGTTAACTTGTGATAGCACTGGTGTGGCTGGAAGGAGAGGCCCAAGGGATGTTTCAAAGATCCCAACAGACACACATACTGAGACAGAGGACAATAATTTGTACAGCTAGGTTGGTGAGATCACAAAAAAAATCAATGCCACAGGTACCAATAGCTCATACCTGCCAGCAGCAGATAAGAGGTGAACTCTGTGCCACAATTAAGGTGGGATTTTGCTTAGAAGAGGCCAGGCACTAATAGCAGGGGACTGAAGAGCTGACACATGGACAGATGCCCAGGCACGCTGAGTGGAGGATGAAGGCATTCCTGGAGTGGTGCCAGGGCTGGATATTGGTGCTTAGCTGAAGACAAGTGCTGTGCTCCATCCTGAAAGGAATCTCTGCAGCCTCCTGAAACTCCAACCTGTCTGTGGAAAGGCTGGAAGAAACCTGATCACATATAGTAATGGATAGCTGCAATAGCAACCACAGAGCCTGGGCACTGGACTTTCTAGAGGCCACAGAAGTCAGAATCTGATGGAGAAGCAGAAGATGGCCTTTGGAAAGCCTGATCTCAACATGTTCTGCTCAGATTGGACCACCACACTCAGCAACAGAGTGAACACAGTTCAGTATCCTGTGGCAAGCTGGACATAAGACTTCTTCCCCCACATACCCCACGGAAAGAAGCAGGCATGGCTACAGCCATGGAGATGGTCTCTCCTGGGAATCACTGCAATAAAAAGTAATCACGTCAAAAGCCAAGGAAGCTGATGGACCAGGAACTACAAGAGGGCATTACAAAGTCAGTCTGGGTGCCAGCAGTCCTCTCTTCAGGGAAACTTCACTTCGGCTGGAGAAACACAGAAGTGAAATATTTCAAACCCATTTACAGTCTCTGCTTCTTAATGGGAGCAGAGACTTCCCTAAGACACCATCCAACTCAGTTTTGAGGGCAATTTAGATGGAATAACAGGGCAACTTACAGACTCAGAGTGCAAGCCTGGAATGTGCTGGCAAAGGCAAGAGCATGGGGCAAAGTGGGGCAGAAACTCCTCTGCCATGAACCAGCTGCTCCAGTGGCAGGAGGGAGGAGGACCGGAGTGGGAGGAAATCTGGTTTGGAGAATGTGCTTTTCTTGGTAACTCCCAGTGTGTCCTCCGGGACAGCTCGGAGGGGTCGTGCATGGTGTTCTGCTCCATTAGCAATTACTTTATGCCAGCACATACGAATAATTATTCTGACACAGGTTCCCAGCAGAAAGTTGTGTGCAGCCCTTTGGAGCCAGTGCAGCGCTGACCCCCAGCACAGCCTGTGCTGCTGCCTTTCTTGGAGACCAGCACCAGGAGCGAGCAGATTTGTGTTCACACGTGGACAGGCTGCATGTCCTTGCATCAACAGTGCTTTGGAAAATTAAACCATCTGCGCAGGTGAAGTATAATTCCATGTGATCAAACTCTCTGCTTCCCCTCAGGAACTCCTCGTGCAGCCCAGCCTTTTCCCCGAGATCTGACCCTCATGAGAGAAGCCTTAGGGTTAAAAAGATGGGAGAAATGTTTGCAGAAAAAAAATGAAGATAAAAGAAGTCCACATGACTTGGTATTTTCTGTGAAAGGTTTTGCCTAAGAGCATGCAGGCCAAAGCTACAAACACCTGAGAACAGAAGCCACAAAATTGATGTGCCTCTGCACGATTCAACATGAAACAAATCTTTCAACCCAGGAATCTGCCTCTTTCCAAACTCCAACAGTGCCCTCAAGTGCTCAAAGGAGAAGCCGCAAGCCAGGAATGGAGCTTGCTACTGCCCAGGCTGCGAGGCAGAGGAGACTTATGGACATGGAGGGGAGAGATGTGGTTTCATGGCCTTAAGCATGGCTCACTGCTGTCCCTGCCTGAGCTAAGGTCAAATTTCTGTGTCTTTTCCTACTTCTTTTCCCCAGATGGATAGACCTGTGCCTATAGCCCATCTGTCACCAAGAGATGCTCCAAGAGCATCAAAAACAGATTTAAGGTCTGCATTGCCTGGAAAAGATGCACATCACAAGCCTGTGGAAACCGCATAGTTTGGATTTGGCCACTGGACTGATCACACCCAGCCAGACCTCCTGGATCCATTCCTTCAGAAGACATGACCTCTGGAGAGGACTGCATCTCAGTGTCCCAGCTCCAGAGGGGAGGTTGGGTTTCACCCCATCTGATTCCCTGCCATGAGCTTTCCAAGCTGTGTGGAGGCTGTTATGGCAGAGCTACACAGGGCTGTTCTCACTTCTTCAGTGAGCTGGGTGTCTCAGCAAGAGGGGCTCTTTCAAGGGACAGGAGATAAGCCTATTTGGATCTGTGGGACTTCTGCCTGCTCCCGCCTGCTCCCAGTGAGAATGGTAACTGGAGACATGGTACATGGTCACCTGGACTTCTTTGTGGGAAACTCAGGTGATCCCTGGCAGGATGCTGAACTTAAAACCAGCTCACCCCACTCAGGTCTTCCCCTGTGAGTTCCTTGGAGAGTCACCTCATAGAGCTTTATCCTGCAGTCCTACACTTTGGGGAAAGGAAGCACCCAATGGTACAGCTCCACTCACTACGACTTGCTGTGAAAGAATTAAGATGTTTTCAAGGGACAACTGAGTGTTACTGTGCTGGGAATTGACAAAGCTACACTGGGAATAACCTCTTCAGGTCCCCTGTTTCCTCACCTTTTTTCTTATTTGGGGAGACTACTCCTGGATCATGGCATTGGTTTGATTTACATGGCATGAACACAAATTCCTTTGAGTTAAGCAGCAGAGGGGACAGAAACAGGGAGATGGGGACAGGAACTTCTGAGTCTGTTTTTGTCCCTGTAGCCAGGTGCCTCTTACCCAGCCTTTGGAGAAAAGTCTGTGTGGCTTCTCTGAAAGCATGTGTGTTGTTCTCTTCCATCACTGCTCATCATGCCAGTGTCCTGTCACCTTCACACACCACCATCCATCCCCAAGGTAGGAGACCACAGGTGCTCTCCAACAGGCTGCTGTTGTCCCATCAGGCCACCCTGAATAACAGACACCACCCAGCAAAGACTGATTTCAGTTCCAGAGCTGGTTTCAGCAAAGAGCCACCCCTTTATGACCTTTTGCTGCACTGCCTTGATCTGGGCAGGGACATTCAGCTTCTTTTCTCTAATTCTGGCAAAAAGCTGTTCCCACAGGTGCCTGCTCTGGGTGCTCACAAGAAGTAGTATCACAATGCCAAACAGAGAGGCAGGCTCACAAACCTGTACCCAAAACCTCATCCATTTTAGTGCCAGATTGCAACTGCAAGTTGCTTGCACAAGGAACACATCTCAAGGTATCAGAGACATCAGGACTCTTCTCTGCCATCTGCAGGGAAAGCACCTACTGCAACACACAGCTCCTGCTCTGGTGTGGCTCAGCATGCCTCAGACAGCAGGAGATGGCCCTGCAGCTAGTGTAGATCTGCCAGGGGATGTTGCTTCTAGTGTAGCAGCCACTGCCTTTCATCTCATCAATACTCCTTGGCAAATGCCAGCCTCTCCCCCAGCAGCCTGGAGCAAGTCATTCTCACGGCTGGGGTGTCACCTCCAGGTCAGCTGCTGTCAGCAGCCATACAGCAAGAGCCACTGGTGACTTCTCAGTATCACCTTGGTTTGATTACCAGTCTGGGGATAAAAACAACCATGTCTGGGTCCAGATCTCTCACAGGGATCCCTTCAACACATAAAATAGGAGCACTCAGGAGAAAACTGGTGGGGCGGCAATTGACAGCTGTAGCAAAGACAACTCAGTGCAGAAGACAGGCAAAGGACCATAGTCTGAGCAGGTCCCCACAAACCTCTCTCCACACCTCCACAAGAAAACAGCCTGTCCTGCTTTTGTTGCATTCACCAAAAGTGACCTTGAAACCTGCTGCTTGATGCCATTTCTATTGTAATGGCAGAATAGCTGCCATGCCACTCTCAGCAGACAGGCCTGGCCAAGAGGCATTTTCCTGGCAGAGCACAGAGGCCCCAGAGCAGAACAGGTTTCATCATGAAATTGCGGGTTTCTAATTAATACCTATTTGTCTGCAAGCTGAACTGCTTGACCACATGCCAGCCCCAGAATTTCATCTTCTTCCCAGAGGACAGGGCTTGGCAGTTGCCAGGATCTGCAGTCCCAGGCCCTACTGCCTGCCTGCTGCTGGTCACACACAGTCCAGGATATCACTCTCCACACCTCTGCTCACTTATCTCGAAATTAGCACTTGTTTATGCAAACATGTCAGTTCATTAGCTCTCTTCAGCAATCTATCAATGGATGGAGCAGGTAACGCCCTTCCAGGCCTGGGAATGTGAATGGGAGCTACTCTGCTACTCCATGTACCGCCTGGTGAGAAAGCAGGGTTGGTATTTTTTTTTCATTTTTCATATAAATTTCAGCCAAAATCTTTCTGCTTCTCCAATGACACAAACAAATGACACAGACAAAACTTCTCCAGAGCTCAGTTAGAGCTGAGCACAGAGGGACCAGCAGCTTTCGGGTGTGCAACCATACAGAGAGCAGAGAATGCCTGCTTGACTTTAGCACACGGGAGAGGGGTCTCTCTGAGCCGGCCAGGGCACATTCCCCACACAGCTGTGGCTTAGTGAGGCCAGCTGGGACACTTGGTGGCCTTTGCTGCACTGGCTGCTGGTAGCAGGGCCAGTCCTACTCACTGGGGACATCTGGAAGCTCTCAGAGCTGCTGAAAAAAATGCCACCAGAGGCCCTTTGTGAGCCACAGGCTGGGTCAGGTTGCTGACAGAGGGACAGGGAACAGAAATACAGCAAGGTCTCCAGGAGGAACAAGGAGCTCTCCCACAACGGCAGAAATAGAGATAGGGGTCTCAGGGAGGAACAAGAAGTACCTCCGCTATGGCAGAAATACAGATTGGAGTCTCAGGGAGGAACAAGGAGAACCCCTGCTATGGCAGGAATACAGACTGGGGTCTTGGGAAGGAACAAGGAGCACCCCTGCTATGACAGAAATACAGATCAGGGTCTTGTCACCCCTGCCCCAAGAGCAGGATGCCGGCACATGGGCTGTGAGAACAGCCTGGTCCCACCCTGCATCCTTTTGCACACAGACTGATCCATGGTTGACATGCACAAAATATGGGCAAGCATGGTGGCATTCAACATCAGGAGGCTTCTTAGCTATTTATTCTTAGCATATCCTAGGGGTATCCCCACATCCCAGGGTCCCTGCCTGTGACACACACCCCCTTCAGCACCCCAATTCTAGACCTGGTGCCCCTGGTGCCTCAGGTGTCCTTCCCAGCACACCGTGACGAGATGCTGCCAGGAGGGCGCAGGGAGCTGTGCCTGCAGCATGCAGGGGAGCCAATGGCTGGAAACTGGGCAAGCAGGTAATGGAGCAGCAGATCAGGATCCATCCACAGCCAGGGCTGTGTCCACCTGCTCCATGTCCCACAGCCAGCACCCCAAAGTACACCCGGAGCGTGGGTTGCAAGGTCCAGCACTTCCCAAGCATTCCCTTGGCCCAGGCCAAGGGCAGGTGTTCCTGAGGTGGACATGTCTCCTGCTGCCCCTGATGGCCGGCTGCTTGACCACAGCCTGCGCCTGGCCACCACTACCACCTCCCTCAGGGAATGAGCCCCGGCTCTAATACAAGAAGGTGACGCTTTATTACAGAATCACAGAACCAATTAGGTTCAAAAACACCTCTGAGTCCAACCTATTACCCAACACCACCTTCTCAACTAGACCACGGCAGTAAGCACGATGTCCGGTGTTTCCTTAAAGACCTCCAGAAACAGTGACTCCACCGCCTCCCCGGGCAGCCCCTTCCAGAGTCCGATGGCGGCAGAGTCGTGCGGGCACGAGGTGGGGGGTGACAGGAGCCACCATGGCCGGCTGGTCCCTCAGGGCAGCCGGGGAACCGGGCGCCGCTGTTACCGGTTCTAGGAGCTCCCAAAACACAGACACAACGCCTAGATCAGAAAGGAGACATCGTTTAATCTGTGCGTGGTGTAAGGTGGAGGTTTCCGCAAATCAAATACACCAAGGTGTAAAAAGCTGTATCTTTTATCCAGTAACAAGTCACACGAACCTGCCTAACGCATATTCCCCGCCTACCTAATGCATATTTATTTCGGTGATGTAACCTTGCGCCATGCTTGAAACACAGAGTTCTTTTCTTCATTAAGCAACTTCTATTTTGTAGAAGTTATCTGACTATATCAGTTACGTTTATAAAAGGTGAGAAAATTCAGCCAGGGGCCATAAAATTCGACTGGAAATACAGCGGGGGGGAGCGGGCGAGAGGCCCTGCCGCGGCCCCAAGATGGCGGCGGCGTGACGGGGGAGCGGGCGGGAGAGGCGCGGCTGTTGTTGAAGCTTTATTGTTCCCGCCGCCGCCACCGCCCGCCGTGTCCGCCCCGCCGTGTCCGCCCCGCCGCGCCGCACCCAATAAAGGTAAAACCATGGCGGCACCGGCCGGGCCCGCTCGGCATCGGGGGGTCGGGGCGGCTCGGCTTCCCCGCGACCCCGCCTGGCTGTCCCGGCTCCAGTCTCCCCTCGCTACCCCGCCTCGGCACCAGACGTGCGCCGCGGATGGGGCGCTTCGCCTTGTGCGGGGAGCCGGGGATTGGGACGTGTGGGTGCCTCCCCCACCCGCAGGGAGGAACCAGCCCCTCCGAAGCCTCTCAGGCTGATGAGGAGGTTGGAAGGGGCCGAAGGGTGCCTCTGCCTTCAGCCTGGCCTGGAGTAGGGACCCCCACCCCACCCATGTTAAATCGAAGTCAGCCTTGTAGGTGCCCCTCGAGTGCCCAAAAAACGCAGTCCCTCATTTAAAACACTCCCCATGTTCCCTCTGCCATCGCTGCCTTGTGGCAGGGGCCTTTCCTTTTGTAACCTACGCATTAAGGATGTATCCTCTGAATTTTGTCTCTACCAGCAAGCCAAAGCCTGTCTGCAGGGTTCCACTGACACTCCAAAGGTGTTATATTAGCTGTGCATTAGGGCTCTGCCCTGCTTGGGCAGGTGTGACCCTCCAGGAAATTTTTTAAAGGTAGGCATGGAAAGGGTTTATTTTGTGCTTTGGTCACAGCAGATTCCTCTCCTTGCTTTGTACCACTAGTCACATCTGTTCTTTGAGATGATCCATCAAGACGGGCCCATCAAGAAACAAATAAACAGTTTTTTCACTACGCCAAAAAATGAGCAGTCTTATTTGGTTTCCCTTGTGAACTCCAGCTCAACTGAGCTGCAGCAGGGGAGCAGGGAGAAGAGAGCCTCAGGACTGTCCGTCCCCAGGCCAGGTGAGGTGCTGTGGTGGGTCCTGGCCAGGGAAGCCCACCTCCTCCCTGAAGAGGGAGAAGCTGCAGTGAAGTGAGGCTCGGGGGCAATTTGCTCTCCTGTGCTGGTCAGGAAGGCTGACAGACCTGATTTACGGGCCAGACATGACATAAGGCAGCAGGGTTCTGCAGGGTTTTGATTAAGATATGCCAAGTGTCTTGTGTTTGAGGAGGAATTTGGATTGACACCCTGGTTCAAAGAGAGGGTGGTGCAGAAATAGCCTGTTTGGAGTATGGACCAGAACAGAGGTCCTTTCCCAAGCTCCATGTCTTACTCATTTACTCTTGTTTCCTCTCTTTCTAGAATATTTTAACTGCTGGGGCATACCACTTAAAGAAGGTGCCAAAAATGTTGCTGTTGTCCCTCATCAGTTACAAAATTCTTCCAGGAGATGGAGGAAGCACGTTTGGCTTTCTAGGGCGAGCCTTCCTTGGTCTTTACAATGCTGCATCTTCCTCTGCTGTTTTGGAGCAGCTGCACTCATGTTTGAAGAATTGTTGAAAGTCCTTTTGTCTTAATGGGAGTTTTGGGGCTGAAGAGGTGCCTCCCTGACAGCCTGATGCAGGAGGTGACAGTGGTGGAAGTCCAGGTGTCTACTGACAGAGTCAGCTCCCAGTAATTCTGTGTACTTACTAATAAGTCTGAAGGAATCAGACCCATTTTGGGGTAACCATGCCTGAGAAGTGTCATTTTAAAGGCATTTGCATCAAGGCACCTTAAGGGTATGTAAGGCCATGTCTCCCCTTGGCTGTGGGAACTGTGAGAAACTACGCTCACTTGTAAAACTTCAAATATCTACTAAACCGTAACAAAATACAACAAAAGGACTGAATAAGGAGAAAGGAACAACACATTGAAAGCACGTGACGAGCTGCCACGTGCTCATCTACAAAAATGGCTGCTCCGCCTTTTATACCCCGGGTGTGGGGGTGTGGCTGCATCAGCCAATCCTGGCCCCTCCCAGGGCCTGTCAGTTAACTCTTCTTGCCCGTCCATTGGTGGAGAGTACTTTGCTGCAACTTGATTGGAGGTCGGGTGTTGTCATGCCCCGCCCCCAGCAAACAAGCTCCTCCGATCCCGCTCACGGGGCGACTGCGGGAGAGCAGGGGATGTCTGGATAACGAGGGCACGATAGCATACAATACCATGGGGACAGCGACTGCGGGAGAGCAGGGGCGGGCAGGACAGAGANGCGGGAGAGCAGGGGATGTCTGGACAGGGAGGGCACGATGACATACAATACCATGGGGAAAGGGACTGCGGGAGAGAAGGGGATGTCTGGACAGGGAGGGCACGATGACATACAATACCATGGGGAAAGGGACTGCGGGAGAGCAGGGGATGTCTGGACAGGGAGGGCACGATGACATACAATACCATGGGGAAAGGGACTGCGGGAGAGAAGGGGATGTCTGGACAGGGAGGGCACGATGACATACAATACCATGGGGAAAGGGACTGCGGGAGAACAGGGGATGTCTGGACAACGAGGCCATGATAACATACAATACCATGGGGACAGCGACTGCGGGAGAACAGGGGATGTCTGGACAAGGAGGGCACGATGACATACAATGCCATGAGGGAAGGGACTGCAGGAGAACAGGGGATGTCTAGACAAGGAGGCCATGATAACATAACCATACGTGAACAAAACTTCTCTCAACATGTACAGAATTTTCATCTCTTATTTGCGAGAGCCAATCCATCACATTACCTATCTGTAACCGGAACAAATGGCTCCTGTACTTCTGCTGATGCAAAATGGGTCACAAAAACTGGTCAGAGTAGTGCAGTTTTGGTTTTTTTAACAAGTCACTAAGAAATTGCAACACGCTGTTGTCTGTGATGTAAACCTAGCTGACAGAAAGCAGTTCAGATGCCCAGCTTTCATTTTTTGAAGATGTTAAGGGAACCTGCAAAATATAATTAGCACTTTCAGTGTTCTTGGGCACAGTGATCCATGGCTGAGCAGTGACTGGAGCAAAATTTGACTGTTTCTTTTGGTTTGTGCAGGTTTTCCACTGCATTGCTTTTTGGGGCAGGTCTTGGTTTGAAGAAAACCTGCCATTAAGAGTTGTAGCAGAGCTGTTTGCTTTTCGATCTATTGTATTTCTATTCCGAGCATCAGTGCAGAGAGACAGCCAAAATGTGTGGGGGTTGAGTGGTACATTTTGCTGCCTTTAGAGACTGTGGAGTGCTGAATTTAGTCACAGTGTTGCTCATTTTCCTCTGTTACCAGTCTGCACTGATACTCTGAACTGCAACAAAATAGATTAAAAAACAAATTGGTGTGCCCTGGTTCCTTGTGCAGGATTTCACATTATCCTCTGGGCGAGCTGCCTGCTCTACCCCTTTGGAGCACCCCAAAGACAAGTAATGACCCCTCAGCCTCTTTCAGCGCTTCAAAAGCTGAATTACTTTTTGTGGGAGAGGTAAGAAAATTGAATTGCAGTTCTTGATTTTCTGGCTTTCCAATAACCCTCAGTGTAAGATCATCATCTTGGTAACAAGAAAACAGGAAGCTGGTAAACAGGCGCAGAAAGTATTCAGATTGTGGTTTAAGACTGTCACTGCTCTTAACTCCCCAGAGCTAAAAACTGAACATTGCCCCTCACTCAGAGGCCACTGTCATGCCCAAGGGACTGCAGGGCTGAGCAACACGAGATGTTTCCCAGCTTTCTGTCCTGCTTAGTTCGCTGATTTCCGTGAGGATTGAGTGCAAATGGGCTGGGATGGGGTGAGCTCCTCTCACAGGGCAGGGAGCCTTTCTGGGCTGGCAGCCATGCCTCCTGCAATGACCACTTTGGATTTTAGCTCCCCAAGCAGAGAGCTGAGCGTGGGGAACAGGAGGGTTGTGGGGTGTTCCTGTGAGCTCCTCTGATCAGCTCCAACAGAAGTGGCATTAACTGAGGACAGAAAAGTTGGATTCTTCCATTTTATTCTTTCTGTCCACTTTTTTCCCCCCTGCCTTCTTTGTTTTAGCTTTTTAGAGCTTGCATGGGGCTTCCTTTCTTCTAGTTTTGTACTGGGTATGCAGGGTGATTTTATACAGCTTCATTATCCATGTGAACACTGCAAATTCCCTGTCTCTGCATGGCTGCAGCAGAGCAGTAGGCTGTGGGTCTGTGCCACACAGAACCACTATGCTCGGGGGGCTTCATCTTTTGGCAGTGCAGCAATAGATGTTGGGATTTTAAAACTTTTTTTTTTTTTTTTTTTTTTAAAAGTTTAAAAAAAACCGCTTNTTTTTTAAAAGCTGCAAAAAGCCTGCTTCGTGTGCATCCCTGGTGAGAATTTCAGGCATGGAATACATCCTCAAGCTAGCCACTGAGATGGATACAGGATGAGCTTTTGTTGTTATGTTATTAATGGCAGCAGCTGTGTTGACCGCACCTTGTAAAAGTCCTTAATTACATAGCAAGGGATATACAGAATCCTTTTGCTTAAACCTTAGAGGCATTGCAATTCTTTCTGTGCCTTGTGATGGATGTTCCCAAGGTGTGGGTACTGTGGCAGCAGGAACTGTGAGGGAGGGATAGTCTCATCCATGCACCTGCCTGCAGAGTCTGATTGCTAAAGTGCTCGGTCTTAAATTTCAGTTCTCTTTTGATGAACCTGGTGATGTGCGTGGCTTTTGAGTTTGTTGGATCTAGATGGAAGTAATTATATGAATAATGAAGAGAAGTGATTTAATTTGGGCACACTTTTCAGTTCTGTGGGTAGAATAGGGTGTCCCATTTCCTCCTTCATTCTTCCTTCAACTTTCCCCAAGGAAGGTTGTTGCTATCAAGAGGTCTTTTTGCTGTTCTAATGCAGCTTAAAGAAAACAACATAGTAGTCTCAAACCGTGGAGGGGTGGGAGGACAGAAAGTGGAAAAAAAGGCATAAAGAGCTGAAACTGGACAGTGGAGGGGGATGTTTTCTGCAGACATGTTCTGGACCTCCTATACTTCAGAGGTTCAGAAGAAAAGGGCCATCTTTGCTGAAGTGGGTGTCCTGAGAGCAGTCGCAGATGACAACTGCTGCTTAAGGGTGACAGGGGGACATTCATCAACATGTTGTCAAGTAGAGCCTTAGAAATTGTAGGCACTGTTGAAAAATTTTGCTTAAATGGATTGATCTTGCATTTTCATGGGAAGTCAATGGAAGGAAAACTCCTAAGCCACCTTGGTGCTTCCCCTGGAAAGCTGACAGGATGGGGCTTAAGATGTCCCCTCAAAGGATTAATTTTGCAAGGCCTGTTTGTTGTGCAGCTCGGTTGGGCAAATGCCCTGTCTCCTTTGTTCCCTTTCTGACTCCAGTGAGTGGTATTTTGGAAGAGGGCAGTTCTCTTGTGGCTCAGGTGTCAGGTGTCCCAGGAACAGTCTGCTTAAGCCATGCTTTACCTTAAGTTTGAGCTCCCCAGTGGGCATGACTCCTGAGAGGAGTCAGAGAAGCAGCTTTAAGCTGAAGAAGTGACAATTGGCTTTTTCCTACCAGTGGTGTTGGCAGAGGCAGACAGCACAGGCTCTGTCAGCACTCATCCCTGTTGAAGTATCAGTTACCTGCTCTCAGAGAGAGATTCTCAGTTCTGCCCAATCCCCCAGCCAAAGCTGCCAGAAGTCATCTAGAGGATGGGTGGGAGACATGGTCACACCAGCTTGGGTGAGAAATGAGGTGTAATTTAACCGTGTGGCAGTGGAGGGTCCTCCACCTAAAAATCAGTTATCATGAGTGGGCTCCTTACTGAAAGAGAGACTTTAGCCAGACCCAATTTACTGAGCCTGGAAGTCTGGGAGGCAGTGATAGATGGGCAATGGATTGCTCATGGTAGTCCCTTGTGGCTCTAGGCTTTGAATAAAAGCCAGAAGTGTCCTTTGAGTAGGGTGCAATTGCCTTGAGGCTGGTCTTGGCCAACACCCCTTGTTATAAATGCCTGTTCTCTTTGGCGGTATTGGGTGGTTTGGGTCCCTGGAATTAAATAAATAAAATGTATTTAAACAAATATGTCATGCTAATTACTCAGGACACATTTTCCAGTGCTCTGAGTTGCTATAATGAAGAGGGGGACATGCTGGTAGGCTGCTTAGTGCTTCACTGTTTTGAGGTCTCATGAGCAAATATGCCTTCTATATTCCTGCCAGGAATACAGGGAGCAGACGGTGCTGCTGCTTCCTCCAGCTTGCTGTGGTGCAAGCAATAGGCTTCATGCAGGAGGCTATTCATGGAAAAGTGAGCAGATGTCTCTTCCAGGACATCGATGTTTTCTGCTTATCTTTTTGTAGGAACAGCCATAGCTATTATTAATTTACCAGCAGACCCAATTTCAACTCAGATACTGGGAGTCCTTCAGCTTCAGGGAAGGAGTGGGTGGACTAAAACTGCTATTACATAGAGTCTGGCAAAAGAATCGGGTCTGTCTCTTCTCCCATGGCCAGCAGCAGCTCTGCTGATGGCAGCTTGGTTCCTTGTGATTTAAAATCGTGTGGGAGGAGAGCAGAGCCTCTGTGTGTTGGATTGACTGGAAGTGCAGATGGCTGGCCCTGTGCATGGGAGGGGGGGTGGATCTGGGACTTGGAAAGATGAGCTGCAGATCAGCCAGCCTTTGGTAGTGATGTGCCTGGAGAAGCTCTGGCTCTGGGGGGCAGGAGGGTGGGCTATCAGCCCTCTCAGGTTCTTCTGCCTTCCTGAGAAGGATCCACTACCCCTGTGCTCTTGCTTCAGAAGTACTGAGGAGCGTAACACCTCTGCTTTGAGGTGATGGCAAAACCATCTGTGATCTCCTGGTGCTTGAAAAACAAGTTTCATAGCGCTTCATCTCAAAAGCCTGAGGGAGTTCTTGGGTGCACAGGAGAGCTCCTGCATTTCTGGGAACCACCAACCTGTTGTTCAGCCTTCTGTAGCTCTGGGATGAGGTGATGTCTCTTCTATTCTTCTGTCTCCCTACAGCCACCACAGGCAGTGCCATGCAGAAGGACAGCTGGGGACAGGAAGATGCTTCCCACAAAAGCTGAGCTCCAGAGAGGTTGGTGCCTTGAAGAAGTGAGATGCCAGCTCAGCCTGCACCCAGCGTCTGCTTATGATGTGATTTGGTACAAGTTAGGAGTTGCTCTGAGCCTGATTTCATGCGAGGCAGAGCTTCGAGACTGGTGTATGTGCACTGGCTTGTTAAAGCTCATGCCCTGGTGATAGGCTATACTCCTGTTCTCTACAGGAGAGCAGGAAGCGGAGTGCAAAAATGTTAAGTGTTGAAGGCCATGTAATTCACGTCCCTCCAGGTGCTCTTTCTTTAATGCTCATACTGCTTTGTTGCCTACACCAGTGTTAGGCATCCTAATGTGTGGACAAGGCAGTAACATCTTTATCTTGTCTATCTTAGATAAAAACTCCAGGTGTCCCACGATAAATTCTGTTAGCAGACGTCCTATCTGTTCTCCCTCCTGTTATGGGGCGGGGAGGGGTGGAAGTTAAAAAGGGAGGTTCTGGTAGATGGGATTAGGGTTATGAACTTCTGCCAAAAATTACATTTTAGGGGAAAAGACTCATAAATGGATGAGCTGAGACCATGGTATGCTGAGAAGGGGGTGCTGAAGGCCCTGGACTGCAAGCAGACCCCTGTCTCTAATGTTCATGTGGCCCTGCTCATCTTACCAGTGATTTGGGGGGAGAAAATGAACTGGTCCCAAATCACTTAGTGCTTTGCAGGCCCAAACTAACAACTCAAATTCTCCTCTGTGTTTGGTAGATGCTCTGAACAGGTCTTCATGCCCTCTTCCCCACCTGCCCTTTCAGAAGCCAGCTGCTGAATTCAGCATCAGCTCCAGCCCCTGGCTGCAGGCACAGCCTGGCACTGCAGTGCCTGATCTGATGGGCACTCACCTCTGTGAGATGTATGGCACATCAGGGAGACTCTACTCCCTTTTTATAGCTCCTGGGACTCAGTACTTAGACCATATCTGTTCATTTAGGTTTGAACACTATCTAGACTCTTCAGGTCTGAGAGTAAGTTGCTGAATTTGAGGAGTGTGAGTGCAGAATGAGGATCTTGCTGTAACCAAAGAATTGAAGCATAGTAAACTACTAAAATAAGTAAACTTAAAAGTCATTTTCTTACTCCTTGTCTTGTAGGGAGAAATATTAGCAGGATCCATTTCCTTTTCATTATCTGGGCTTTGTGAAAGCAGTGTGGATACCAAGGCAAGAGGAGGCCAGTAGGTGCCATGAAGCTTCCCAGTGATGGCTGGAAGCTGCTGCCCTGGTTGTACACTCTCTGCCAGGAGCAGCACTTCTGTGACTGCACCATCTTCATTGGGAACGTGCATTTTAGAGCACACAAGGTGGTTTTGGCTGCTGCCAGTGTGCTGTTTAAATCCCTGTTGGACAGCACAGACACCATCTCCCGTCATTGCTTCTGTGGTAACACCTGAGGAGTTTGCACTCTTACTTGAGGTGATGTACAGTGGGAAACTCACACTGGGGAAATACAATTTCACCAAAGTCATCTCCGTGGCAGATAGTCTGCACATGTTTGATGTGGCTGTTAGTTGCAAAAAACTCCTTAGGGATCTCATAAGTTGTTCTGCTCAGGACCAGGTAGTGAGAGGAGTCTCCAGCCAGGAAGCAGATTCATCTGTGTCTTGGTTTTGAAAGACAGGTGTCTGTCAGGGAAGGCAGGAGCCTCCCTTGGAATGGAGAATGTAAAACCTTCTCCCTCCAAATTGTTATAAATTTGAGAATAAGGGGCTCTCAGGCAAAGATACGAGGATAGGAATAACAGTTCTTTACTACTGTGTATAACAGGATGAACAAAATAGGAACAGTAACTACGGCACTAACAACAAACAGGGCCACGGACCCGGTCAGTTTTCCCGGCCGCTGGCACTCTTCCCCTTTGCTGCAGTGACCGTCCCCGGCGGCAGGAACGGGCAGAGGTGCCGGGGTGCTGGCCGAGATGTACCAGGAGCTGAGCGGCGGCAGCCGGGGCTGCGGGAACGTCCCGGCCAGGCGGGAGGTGCGGACCCAGCGCGGGGAGAGCCGAGCGGGAGGGGAGGCGCAGCGGGGCCGGTCAGCAGCGGCTCGGCTCGGCTCGGCTCGGCTCGGCTCGGCTCGGCTCGGCTGGGCTCGGCTCGGCGTTCCCGGGGAGGGAACACGTCCGGCACGCACGGACAGGCGGTGGCAGTGCCTCAGGGCTGGGCTCCGGCGGCGCCGCTGAAATCTCCCCCGTCGCAGCGAAAAACGACAGCCTGGCTGTTCCCTCCGATGGCGAAAACGCCGAGAGAGCCCGGCTGGGCCAGCCCCCGTCCTGTACCGCCTCTGATTCCCGCGATGTCACTGTCCCTCTAAGAGGAAAACTCCCCAAGAGAAGAGTGTAGCCGGGTGCCACACTCTCCCCACCTTCAGCTACTTCTTTTGTCTTTNGGCACTAACAACAAACAGGGCCACGGACCCGGTCAGTTTTCCCGGCCGCTGGCACTCTTCCCCTTTGCTGCAGTGACCGTCCCCGGCGGCAGGAACGGGCAGAGGTGCCGGGGTGCTGGCCGAGATGTACCAGGAGCTGAGCGGCGGCAGCCGGGGCTGCGGGAACGTCCCGGCCAGGCGGGAGGTGCGGACCCAGCGCGGGGAGAGCCGAGCGGGAGGGGAGGCGCAGCGGGGCCGGTCAGCAGCGGCTCGGCTCGGCTCGGCTCGGCTCGGCTCGGCTCGGCTCGGCTCGGCTCGGCTCGGCTCGGCGTTCCCGGGGAGGGAACACGTCCGGCACGCACGGACAGGCGGTGGCAGTGCCTCAGGGCTGGGCTCCGGCGGCGCCGCTGAAATCTCCCCCGTCGCAGCGAAAAACGACAGCCTGGCTGTTCCCTCCGATGGCGAAAACGCCGAGAGAGCCCGGCTGGGCCAGCCCCCGTCCTGTACCGCCTCTGATTCCCGCGATGTCACTGTCCCTCTAAGAGGAAAACTCCCCAAGAGAAAAGTGTAGCCGGGTGCCACACTCTCCCCAACTTCAGCTACTTCTTTTGTCTTTCTTATGTACCCATAAGTATCCAGTAATTACTTTCTTAGCAACTTCTGGGAAAAAATTCTGTAAGAAAGAAACCCGACCTTCAACAATCTGGAAACCAAGCTGAAGCTAATTACCTGCCCCAGTCCGAAAGACCTGATGAAGAAAAAATATTTATCATCCTCACTCAGAGAGTTTCTCCTTTACCTGGCCCTGTAGAAGCAGAAATGGAAGCAGGCGCTTCTCCTGGCTAGGAACTTACTGTGAATCGTTCCTGGCTTCACCAGGACACGATGGTGAGTGACTCTAGGTCCCTCCAGGAGGATTCAGGCTCTGGCCCTGACCAGCCTGCCCATGCTGAGTGGGGTGGCTGTATGGAAAAGGAGCTTGCTGAGCCTCCAGAGGTGAAAGGGCAATCAGTGGATTTAGGTGAGACGTCAGGCCAGGTGCCCAGGCCAGGGTCTGGGCACAGCATTGCCTCTTATGGCTCACATTTTCCCGTTTTGGGGTATTTTTACTCTATATTTGAACTTTTTAGTTTGCCCTGGGTTGGGAGCAACAGCAACGTATGACCCTGTTCTGCAGAGATTTTCTTCCTTTGGCTTTTGTAGTTGCTTCATGCTCATTGCTTTGCCAGAGCTGTAGTGAGCAAAACTTTTATTGCCCAGGCATGTGATTGCCATGCAGTGGGATCTGTGTTACTGCAGGACATGGGGCTGATTAGACAGTCTGTCTGACAGCAAGTGAACAGAGTTGCTTGCTAATGCTACCTTATCCTTTAAACTCCTGTTCAGCATGGGAGGAAAACAGAGGCTGTACTAGGTTTAAAATAAATGTTCCATTTATAACTGGTGTTAAATAAACTGTTGGTTTTCCCTCCAGGCTGTGTGATGTCTTCGGAAGGGATTTATAAGTCACAGTTTTCCTATTATAGTAAATGTGCTGGTTACAAACTGATGCCTTTCAATCACATCATGCTTTCTGTGAATCCATTCAATTAGCAAATAACTCATCTTGTTTCTCTTGCACAGCAGCAGAGAGCAAAAGCTGTAAACTGGATTTCTTTGTTCAATATGAAAGTGTTTTCTCTGAGGCTCTTTCTGATGCCCAGGCTGTGCTGAAAAGACTCGAAGAGTGCAGAGAAATTGATGCCTCTCAAAAGGAGGTAGGTGTGTTTGCTTCCATAAATCATGCAAGTTTTTTCTTCACCCTGCTAAGGGGTGTAATAGTTTGTGCTTTGTTTAGGAAATTGTTTTATGGCAAACTGGTGCCTGGTTGTTTGAAGGGCAACGTGCTCACCTGAGCAACACCCTAGAGAGAAGCATCTCTAAGTGCAAGTTGCTCAGGCATACAGGTAAAGAGGTATGGCCTGCCCTGAAGACATCCTTGTGTTGTAGAAGACCTCCAGCACAGATTTCTCTCCTCCTGTTTATGCCATTTGCTTCAGGAATTGTATCGACTTGTAAACAACTGACATATGAGATCCCAAAATAGATTTCCCGAGCCCTTGGCACTGTCTTGCTCTGAGTATCTGCTGCTCCCTCTAGGGCAGAGCTGCTGAGGGAGGAGTGGGACAGGGCGTGGCAGGGGGAGCTGGGTGCTGCCCCATGGTGCTTCTCCTGCCAATGCGCTGCTTTAAGAGTTCCTGTTGGAGGGGTTAACTGAGTCTGCTGCTGGGCGTATGCTGAAGGGTTCTCTGGGCTCTGAGCTGTGGTAGCCAGATGCCACCCATTGTTCCTGCTCTAGGGCAACGCAGAAACAGAATGTGATGTCTGTACTGGTTGGTGTGACAGTAGGAGGACAAAGAGCTTGTGAATGATTGTGGCGAGTCTGGGTGGGCACTTGTGCTGGCTCTACACTGCTGTGTAGTGGCAGGGTCTGCAGGGAAGTTGTGGCCAGTGTAGAGCAAGGATGGGATTGTGCTTGCTGTCCTCAGCCCAGCAATTTCTGGTAGAGCATTTTTCATACCGAGCTGCGTGAACTGCTCTGCGTGCCTTTCTGAAGGGGAAAAAGTATTTACTGTTTCACTGCTGGCTCTTCTGTGGCTCCGTGTTATTCAGCCTTTGGGAGCCGAGCAGTGCTTTTCTGTGGACTGGGGGCTGCCATGCTCTCTAGGTTCCCATGCAGTTGCTGGCTGGAAGCTGTCTGGATCCAAGTCCCTCCAGTAGCAGTGTAATCACAGGACATGGGACATTTTGAACATTGTGGCATTCTGCTTATAAAAGCCCAAGACCACATCNTTTAGGGTTTTACCTGTTGTGCGCTTTCACAAACGGAGCCGAGCTGGGGTTGGTGCTGTGCAGTGTGGATGGGTGCTGCCAGGAGGGATTTGGCAGCTCCATGCCCCCGTGCCAGCAGGCCCTGTCCCTGCTCCTGCCTCCCCCTGCTGCTGGGGGCAGAGCAGAGCTGTGCTGGCAGATGAGCTGCAGCTTCTGCGCTGCACAACAGCCCCATTTGCTCTTGCTTTGCAGTCGCTGCTGTTCCGTGTTCCTTCAGCACTTCAGACCCAGTAGGGAAGGTTTACAGATCCATTCCTGGCCTCTTATGCTCCCAAATGAGCTGTTACAGCAGGAGCCAAGGGAGAGGTTGTGGAGCTCAGACCCAGTTTGGGTTTCTGACCGCAAAGTGGTAGCTGGACAATTTTTCTGCAGCTATAAATAAATGCTGAATAAATGAGAAATGGATTTTCTTTAAGCCTTCCTGAAAAATGACTTTTCAACTGTGACAAGCATGAAAAGTGTCAGCCCCAGGGCAGTGGGAGAAAAGGCTGCAGCCTGTTATAAGGAAGGGCTCAGCCAGATCTGTCTCTCTCTGAGCTTCCCTCTGGGACCAGCAGGACCTGCAGACCTTAGCACTGAGTCTGTTTCCAGCACACAGAGCAGCTTTTCCTCACAAGAGCCTGGTGTTTCCTTTGTGGGGAGAAACACAGCGGCATATTTTTAAAGTCATGCTTGAAGTGCAGGTTCAGCTCCAGAGAGCCAAACTGCGATGTGTAACTGAGGCTGAGCTTGTGCGAGTGGTAGATGTCAATGGATTTTATTTTTTTTTTGTCTCTTTTTTTCCCCCCTCCCTTTCTTTATATTCTTTTGCTAGTCATTTCTTTGAAGTCTCGAGTGCCTCGGGGCAAGTAAAAGTGTGTCTGGAAGCCGGTGAGACACTGTTTCTTTGTAGAAAGCATTCTTGCTGGGTGTGCTTGCCCTGCTGCGGTGGAGATGTCCCATTTCTTTGGAGTATTCTCTCGGGAGCCTTTTGGAAGCAGCTGATCTCTCTAGGAAAGCACTGGTTGTTTTAAACAGCAGAGCCTGGGCAGCATAGGAGGGAATTTAGGGGAGCTTTGCCAGCCTGCCTATTGGCACCAAGGCTGTCCTGGTGTTCAGGTTCCTGTGGTCTCATTTGGCCTTGGATGCATCTCTATTGCTTTTCCTTTGCTGCTGAACTCATCCCTGCATGGTATCTTGTTCTTTGCAGCACTCTGGTCTGCTCCCCTCTACTGTTCCTGCCTATTTCCTCCTACCTCCAGGGGAGACTCATTTGGTTGTGGGGTTTTTCCCCAAAAAGGTTTGTGGTGCAGGGCTGGCTTTTGTGAGAACTATTGCTTTTCTTCGAGTTTGTTGTGCTGTTCTGCTCCCCAGACTGAAAAATGCAGATGAATTACTTTTCAGTTTAGGGAAATGTGATTCTTGGTGTTGTTTCTGTTTTATAGTTTCTCTGTGTATTTCACATAAACTATTCCTATCTAATTTGGTTTTGGCTTGGATGAAAGCTGCTTGGAAACGAGAACAGGACTGAAATTGCAGTAATTTAGGGAAGCGTAGAAGAGCTTTGCTGATGTCAAGTCTTATCTTCCTGTGCTCTCTTAGAGAAACTCAATTCAAATTATTGCACAGCTCATTTGTTCCCTCTACTACCAGGATCAGATGAAGTGGGGCAGTGTTGATTCTCCCATCTAGAATAAATGTCACTGTGTCTGTGGATCATTTCCATTGCCTGTGGGCCTGTCCAGTCATTGTTGTCCTTCATTTGCAGCTGCAGGGACTTCTGGATGGGGCAGAAGAAAGAAGTTTCCTGTTATCTTCTGCATCCTGATTAGGAGAGAGAGCTCGTGAGGGTTTGGGGAGTTTTTTCATGACAGAGCTAGAGAACTTTTTTTCCCTCTGCTCTGGTGTATTTTTGTAGAAGTTTGGGCCAAGTTTTTGTTCTTGTTGTGTGGATCAAGTAGAGTCAGTGTTTTCCACAGAACCTTCCTAGGGTCTCCCTCATTAGTCAAGTACAGATGCAGGCCTGAAAAAAAGAATCCCTTTAGGTTTCTGAAGGAAAAACATGAACATAGTTTTTCTCTGATTATTGTATGCACAATACAATAGTTGATTGATGGTTGATTGGCTTAATGGTGGGGTCACAGTCAAGGAGCTTCTCTGAGGGTCAGGTGTGTGGAGCCAGTCCTGGGGTTGTCCGTGCCACTGACCCTGCGAGCAGCAGCAGCCTATGGAACAGCACTGCTCAGCTTCCACAGGCTGGATAACCACGGAGCCACACAAGAGCCAGCAGGGAAACAGTCCCTAACCGTGCAGGTTTCCAATAGCTTTTTTATATTTTCTTCACCTTCTGTACATCAAAACCCAAAGCAGTGTGCATGTACAGAGGACTGAGATTGTGGCTGTGGAAGTTTCCCCAGAGTGCCTGGCCTCCCGCAGTGTACCCGAGTGTCCCTGAGGTCTGAAGGGAGTCAGCTTTTTCTGCCACCCTGAGCAGGTGCTTCCCAATCTGTCTCTTGCAGATCCCTACCCACCACCCTCTGGATGCTTGCATTCACTCTAAAGCTGATGCTTGAAGGAGATCACTCAGAAATAGTCAGTAAAGTGGCTTTTTCCTGGGATGTGCTCTGATGGTGGGAGCAGGAGCATGGGTAAGGCATGAAAAGCCATAACCGTGCTCACCCACCTGCAGAGAAGAGTTAAGAGTTAATTAGCTGGGCTAATGACTGTGCTGCGTGCCCTCCCTCTCTGCTCACGTCCCTCTTTAGTTCAGTTATGGGCCACTGCACGTTGCTCGGGGGGGGGGATGTACATTACTTGTGCATGCAGTTGAGGTCTTCTCTGGAAAAACATGGAAGATGTGGAGCTGCTATGGAGACAGGAGACCTACCTCCTGGATCCTTAACCTGCAGAGGTTCCTGTTCAGAGCTTGCCACGGGGCTGCTGTGGACATGGGGGTTGTTTGAGATGAACTGTGAAGGCTGTTCCATGGTGTGTGATGTGTTCCATGGTGCTGAGGTGGGAGTGTTTTGGCCACCAGAACCGATATCCTCAATTGGGACCAAACCTCTGGGGTGCCATGGAATCTGTCTGGTGGCACATCTCTGACCACGCCTAAGCCAGGTCTTGGTGATGCAATTTCCCAGTGCAGAGAGTTTCTCTTCCTCCCACGTGGAAGCTGGGTGTGTACTAATTTGTGCCAACTTGGCCACGAAGGGTTTTGCAGTGTCCCAGGCAGTGAAAACCTAGTAGATCAGGCTGTGATGTGGGGGCACATTATGACTAAGTGGAAGCTGGGATTTCCTGCTGTTACCAGTATTTCTCCATTTTTTTTCCAGGATCTTTGGGAATTGTTAGTGCTCCGAAGTAAGTCTGAATTACACTGTGTGCTCTTTCACAACAATGCTAAAAGGCTGTTGTTCCTACTGAGCAACGCGTCCAAGGAAATGTCTTCTGGAAAGAGCCCATAAACAGCTGAATATTTCAGTTACTAAAAACTCATTTCTATTAACAAAATCCATGCACTGAGGAAGGGATGTTACCTGGGGCTCTGGGTAGCAATGCTGTGCTGATTTTAACTAAAAAACCCTAAAATTGAAAAATATATTGCAACAATGCAAGTTACTTTTCATCCTTGTTAGTTCTAACATGGATTTGGCAGGATCTGAGCACTTTTAGGGTGGTGAGAGTGGAGATATTTTGTGTTTTACATGCTCATTTTGATCTGGACAGGGCCAGGCACACAAACCTCGAGAACAAGCATGATCTGGTTATCAAATCTCATTACAAATTAATGTCTGCATTAAAAAAATACCTTTACCTTTGTTCTTCAGCACGTCTGTGGTTTTTTTAACGCCAGAGCCCTTCACTTCCACCCTCTCTGTTCAGCAGGCAAACTGCTGTGACTGGGAAGAGCTGGGACTGCTGCAGTTTCCCCTCTGCAGAGTTGTTGCAATAGGTCATTGCACTGCCACACTGCCCTAATGTGTGAGCATTTACACCTGCTAGGAAAAACCAATCCACGGGCCCCTGGTGCGGCCCCAAGCAGTTGCATACAGGCTTTTTATCATCGGAATAAAAATGACAATGACAGCAGAAAATGGCCATTCTCCCTGGAGCAGAGCTGAACTTCCCACTTCAAAGGTACCTTTATCGAATCCTTGGAGTATCCAATAAAGGCCTTCTGCTCTGAAAGGCTGACATCTCTCCTGGACAGCTGGGGAACATGTGTCTTCAGGGGCAATATTTACAGCATTAAAGGACTCTGGGGAAATGGGAGTAAGAGTTCCAGCTTATTTCTTTGCCCTTTATTTCCATAACTGTACAGGCACATCTGCCTCTGGTTGCTGTTTCAGGTCACTGAAGTAGATTTTGGAGCTCTGGGTTTGATTGCCAGGTGTGCTGAGAGCTCATGGCACTCAGAGTTTGTGTGCCTTCTCTCCAGAGTTTTCTCTAGGAGACAGAATTCCATTGTGATTGAGAATGGAGATTCCTGAAAGTTTTACTTGAAATGCTCTCTGCTTTCTGTGCAAGTGATCCCTGCTTGTTCTGCATTGAGATCCAGTATCTCTTGCCCTAGGTGTGCCTTCCATAGTAGCAGTGTTAAATCCATGCTTTATCAGGTCTTTTACACTTAGTGGTCTTTGGCTAGTTGGACGTGAAGAAATGTTTGGTGCTGGAACCAGCTCCAGTTTTTGGGGTTTGCTGTATGGATAAGGGCTGGCAGCACAGCTTGTTGCCCTTCTTCCCAGGGTGAGCGGCCACAGGCCAGAGTTCAGTGGTGTGTGTCTGTGTGGTTTGTGGTTATTTTTTTGTTCTGTTTAATTTTTTGTCCCCTGACCTAAACTCCAGGGTTCTGCTCGTTGTGTCTGTCTGTATAGGGTGGTCAACTCTGTTCTCTAAACCTCTCTGTGTTTCTGTTCTGCTGTAGG